>CAKOAT010080710.1:283428-305166 GCA_932364175.1 Eruca vesicaria subsp. sativa
AGAAAGCGGAGATGAAGGTTGTGCTGACGCAGCTCGCGGCTTGATTGATCTTCTCCATGGAGGTGGTTGCGGTTACGGTGGAGTTGATCGAGGCGCTGCTGATCATGCTGGTGGATTTCTCCATTGCCTCCTACCGATCCGATCTAGGGTTTCGGAAGACGAGGATCGGAGGTGTGGGGAAATCTTGGATTTGATTGGGGTGGAGATTTTTGGCGATCTGTTGAAAAGCCGAGGCAACCCGCATTTGACGGGGTGGAGATTTGATATGAATGTTATAAATAGATGGAGTAAAGTTATTTGGTATTGACGAAATGTCAAACAAGCGCATCTGGTGTAGTGGTATCATAGTACCCTCCCACGGTACTGACCAGGGTTCGATTCCCTGGATGCGCAGCACTCTTTTTTATTTTTGACTTATTTTTCTTAAATTTAGATGATTTCTTTGTTATTTTGATGTACTAGCTGTATCTATTTCATAAAATTTTTCATCTTTAAGAAAGTTCGACTAAACTAGTAATTTAGCATACTTGTTCTAATTTTTGGTTTAACAAATTTTCTTTTCAACATAAAATGTCGTCCAAACTTCTGATCTAGTAAAATTTAGAGATAAACTTTAATAGTAAGAAAACCCGAACTTGTAAGTGTTAGGCTAGGCATACATAGAAGCCTAACATGCAAATAAAAAAACCATCCAATAGAAGCCATGCAAATAAAAAAACATCCAACTATCCAACAGCTTATTCATATTTTATTTATTTGTTGGCCTAAATTATCCAATATAATTTTATGTCCGCAGGTGCAGTCAATTAAAAGAGTGTTATTGAACGATTAACATGATTTTGCTTCCTGTAGACCTTAACCCATGCAAAATTTCGTTTTTTTCTTTCTTTCCGTGATTCATGTTTACAATTTCAAAATAACAATACAAAACATGGTTGGAGTTAGTTTTCAACTACAATTTACTCCTAACCTCACTCTCCCACTTAGAGTTACAAACAAATGTTTTTTCTTACACCTTTGTTCCCCCATAAACATTCTTTGCTTCTTCCTCAACCCAAACCCAAGAACAAAAACAAACAACTCCTAAACAGTAACAATATTCCCAAAAAAAAAACTATTTACAAAAGAGTCACAATTCTCCGGTGCTCTCACAAGAGCTACCGAGGTTCGTTGTTACATCATGCACCAGGAGCCTTACTATATTACTACCAGAAGATCTAGGGATCTCTAGACAATCTTGAAGATCAACATCACAAGCTATCAAAACCCACTCGTTATCATCGTCCATATACTTGATATCAAACGTACCTGCGTCAAGTTTCAGCCTCTTCGCCACTTCGTCCTTCAACTCTATTATACCCGAACCAGATGATATCCTGAACCGTATTATGTTTTCTTTATAACTTGCTTTAATCGTTACCGTTCTCATTTCTGACCCTGATGGTTCACATGTAGTATTCGCAACGGCCTCTTCCTTTGCAGGAGCATACATGCTGTTGCTGTTATTATCATTGTTCATCCAGTTTGGTTCTGGAAACTTATCGTCGAATGGTTTAGATGAGCAGAGGTTTCTAAGATCTTTTGAGCTTCCAGCGTCTATAGTACCAAGAAGTCTGTTTGGCATTGCAAATGATGCTGCAGATACATCATGATCTCTAGAGTAAGGAGGAAAACAGTGTCCATGAGATGCACCGACCGTGAATAGCGGATCTTGGTTCGGGACCTTTATTTCGTCTAATTGGTTACCGTCACATGAGCCGTGAGAGGTCGGTGTCCCAGCGCTCTCATCCCGCTTGTGACCATTGCTTGGTAACTCAGGTGAACCATTTGGCTCCTGAGGACTGTGATCACTTGACCAGTGGTTAGGTGAATGATTGGTGTTTGGTAGCTCTGGCGGGTTGGAACCGTTCGGAGAGTTTAGTGGCTGTGCTGCTGTGTGGCCGTTTCTCCAAGGGATGGAACTAACGGCCATGGAAGTTAGGTCGAGGCCTCCATCAGTACATTGAACAGATTCTATGACACGTTTCAGCTTTGTGATTGAGCGATTCACTTTCTTGATCTTTCTTGATGGCCACCGCGAGATGCCGTGTTGTCTGCAAATTCGCTTCATTGTCGTCGGACATACTGAGACAAGAACAATACATAGTTCAGTTAAAATATCTATAACCAGTAACTAACCAAAATTACAGAGAACATATACTACCTCCTAGGCTCTTTGCAGCATCTTTGAGACTCCCAGTGAAATATTGCTGAAGTACATCAAGACTGATTGTTTTCTCAGTCTTCCCACGCTTCTTCTCTGTTTTCTTCTTCTCCTTAACCACACCATTTACAGTGGCCACGTTGACTTTCCCGTTCACTGGATTAGAAGTCTGAGGAATCAACAGCCTCTCTGTCGCGTCTGAATTGAAACCAGAAAAGGGAACTCGAATGGATTCTATTGTTGAATGAATCTTCTTGTCCGGTAACGCTTGGATGATTTCAAAAGACAATTTATCGTCATCTTCACCAAAGTCAACACCAGATGCAACCCTCAGGCTCTGAAAATGTTCTTTCATTGTCACCAAAAGAGATCCCAGCAGAGAATCTTGCTCTTGGTCGTCTGTTATACTCGAGGGGAGAAAGAACTCAAGAATGTAACTGTCGTCTCCTGTGTAAGAACTCTGGAGAGAAATTGCAAAACAACTGGTTAACTTGAACATCAGCGCATAATGGACCAGCGGATACTGCGTTTTACAGAACCTGGTGATGTCTCTACAGAAACACGAGCCACCGTTGAGAAAAGCTCGTCCAGCAACTCCCTGTCCTTTCTGGAGATGGTGTTCAAGGCAGGCGTCTCTAAAGCCCCAGACATGAGCGTCCACGACATAGCAGGCCATGTGGGTTGTGGACATGCAGACTTGGCCCATGCAGCTACCGTCAAAACTGGTGCAGTTTTTCTTTAGACCGCCACCATTGGCGAGAACGCTTCCATGCTGGCATGGAACCCAAGTCTGAGCCAGAGGCAAGTTATGGGTCTCGCATACAACTGTTAACACTTCCAGAATCTCCGCAAGTGCGTTTTGGCGACTCTCATTGCATATCTGTGAATATAAAGTTAACTGAAAACAGTGAGAACCCAGTGCCTAAATGGTACCGACAAAAGCACAAAATGAAACTTGTATCTAACCTGAGTTGTTTGGTGATCAAGTATTTCCGAACTTTTCAGATTTACCGCCTGCAAGAATGACCAAATCTTTTTATAAAGCTCTGTACCAAAAAAAAATACTTCAAAGCTGCAGCAAATCACAAAACAGAGACTATCTGTAATACAACACAGTGACAGACACTGAAGAAACAATAACTATAATAGAAGCCAGCAAGACACTGATATGCATTTATTATTATTAGTAGCAAAGAATAAACAGTGGTTTTGAAGGAAAGGGCCTCAAAAATGGAAGGCCAGGAGTCTTGCAGAAACTTTTATCAACCGTTATCTCTGAATATAACTAATAAGGAAAGACTTGCAACTTATAAAATCAATCCCATCACACAGATTTCAAGGAGGAACAGAGCAAGGCTGAAGCATGAGCAGAAGTGAGGAAAGAGAACCAAACCTCAAGAGCTTTGCAAACTCTATCCACTTCAGGTGCATAGTGAATCTTCTCCGAGGTCATGATAAGTTCCACAACACCAATGCATGAATCACCCGAGAGATTAAACACAGGCAATGCCAGTGTACCACGAACGTTATAATGCAAAGCGTGGTCAAGCCTCGAGAACTCTTTGCTGGAATAGTACTGAACATTTGGTGTCCATTCAGGCAACTTCTGACGGAAAACCCGACCCGGAAGCCCGAGGTCAACGTCACAATCACTATCCACAGAAAACATATAGGTGAGAGAGATCATCCTGTATTGATTAAGGCTGTTACCGTTAGGATTAAGAATAAAAGGTTGACCCAAAGTCGTCAGAAAATCACGACCATTCTTTCTCACAGGAGCCCAGACCTGAGCCAAGACGTGCTGTTCGGTTGATTCTTTGAAGTAACGAAGCGCCTGAGTCATCCTCTCTTTGATCACACAGTAGTGGTCTGTGTTCTCTGACGGGACTAAGCTCATCAACGGAGAAGGAAAGTTGAAATTGCTATGTTTTTCTGTTGTGGTTTCAGCTACTGATGGAGAAGAATCTGCAAGATTCATAGCTTTAGTCAGGTCTAATACTTGAGTACAACTCTATTTTTAGCAACTGTACATAGAAACTCTAGAAATTTCTAACACTGTTAATTTGTGATCTGCGATCATATATTTTGTTCGTTCTTATCGCAGAATTCCAATCTTAAATTGCTAATTTAACGTGCTAAAGCTTTCAACAGTTTAAAACCACGATAATAAGCGATCATTTGCTGCAATCAATTACATGACAATCGCAGATGGCAGCGAGAGTAAACTAACAGAGCCACAATTTGCATAAAGAAGGATAAAACCTTAACAGTCAAATGTGAAATCAATCAACTAAAATATCTGTTCAATCCTTTTAGAACTTCAAATTTTAAATAATTCCATTCCGATAGCGAAATTCAAAACTCAGAGTCCACTATCAACATGTATCGGAGAAAAACTAAGTTTCAAATTCAAGAGATGTTAGTCAGGTCTACTATATTAGTACAAATCTATTTTTGGCAACTTACCAAAAATAGAAACAGGAGAAATTTCTCCAAAAAAAAACACACTCAAAAGTTGCAGAAAGTAAAAGGATAAAGTCAAACGCCAAAATCAAATCAGTCAAAACAAAAGCAAGCACGGACTTCCAAATTCAAGTCTAAAATCATTCCATCAAGACAGCAAGATTCAAAACTCGAGTATACGATCAAGCATGCTTAAAACAGATTAAAAGCTAAATGATCAAAATCAAGTTTGGGAGACTAACAAGGGAGGAAGAGAGGATAATCCGCGAGACGGAAAGAAGAAACACCGGAGGCTCCGCAGCTAATCTTCTCACCGTCGTATCCACCTGTAATTGCGTTGTTACCGGTCACTCCACCGTCAGAGAACGCCCAGAGAGGAGAGCAAGGCTGCTCGGAGGAAGAGGATATCATGCGATTAGACGAGGATAAGTAAGTGATTTGATCCAGAGGCCACGAACCGTCGAGTTCCAAGTCGTCTACATCCATCAGAATCTCCCTTGACCTTGACGGTGGAGGTGTGACGCCGTTTCTGGCGTTATTATCATCATCGGGCTCGCACATTTTTTATAGCAAGTTTGTTTATGGAATTTTCCCGGGAAAGTTGAAGTCTGCAAGTTTCTGGCTTTGGATTGGATAGAGATAGAGAAAGAGAAGGAGAAAGGTTTGATATGCAGGAGTGTGATTGATTCCATAATATCGCGGAATCAAACAAAATGAAAAATAATTCGAATAAAACAATTCGGATAATATAATTGGAACCGAGTCTCTGCTTCACAATACAACTGTACCCTCGGATATAAAAAGAAATTTATTATTATTCATCTAGATTTTATTTTCTTTAAACGGTTCGAGATTGAGAAAAATAATTAGAATAGCACGAAATTTTTTTTTTTGTCACAAATATATCACTTAAGATTAAAAATGTCTAAAATATCACTTAATGTTTTATTAAAAGAGATAAATATATACCTATATCCCAATGATAAATTAATTTAGACATTAGGATTTAGAGTTAATGGATAAAATTTAAGATTTAGGGTTTAGAGTTTAAGCTTTAGGCTTTAGAATTTAGGTTTTAGGGTTTAGAGCTAGGGAGTGTGGTTTGGGGATAAAATTTCAATTTTTGAAAAATAAAAATTTTTAAAATTTTTAAAAGATCAAATGCTATTTTCGCCATCTTATTTTTTTTAGGACTATTTTTTATGATATAAACTTAGAAATGTGTTATTTTGGAGATTTGTCATTGGAGATTTTATTCACTGGTTTTTTCATATGTATATCATCGTGGACAAGTTGAAAAAGGAAAAAAGACAACTAACAACAGAAAAAAAGATGTGTGACAAGAAAAATTATTAATTAATTTGGTATTTTATAAAGTATAAACTATATATCGTTTATTTTTATTTCGTAATTGTATATACGGTTTAAAAGATAACTAGATTTTGATCTGCGCTTTAAAAGCGCAGATATATTTTTACCATTTTGATAAAATTTATTTAAATTAATTACAAACACAATAATTTTAAAATTATTTTATTAATATTTAAAAAAATTCTATTATAATGTTTGATTTTCACGTAATGTTTCCATATCCGACCCAGATCCATAGTTGAACCGGTACATCCGGCAATTTTTATATAATCCAGTTAAGATGTAATTAAAAATTTACTAATTAAAAATTTAAGCCAACCCGGTATATATCTTAAAACCTGCTATTAATCTGTATTATGATATTCGTTGATCCGTTAAATAACCCCATAAAAACTGATAATATATTTTGAAAATTTTGTTAAATAATTCATATTTTTAATATTAAAGAAAATTGATTTTTTTGTAATTTCTTTAATAAAAACTTTCTTGTCATTTGAAAAAATGAAACAATGGCAATAGAAAAAAAACACAATTTATTCATATAACAATATTAATTTCTTTTCGTTATTAATAACCTATGATAAGTTTACATTTTTACTCATTTTATATCTAAAATTTAGTTTTTAAAACAAAATGAATTGACATATCATTATTATGGATAAAATGAAACAGTAAATAATAATTTATAATTTTGATCGCTAAATAATATGATGCACGGAAATATGATATTAAAATTAAATAGAAAATCATAATTTTCATAAAAGGAAATGTATTATTAATCACAAAAATAGGAAATATTACAGTTACCATAAATATAAGAGATATTAAATTGTTGAATTAATTAAGATTTTAAAAATAAATAGTGGTATTATCTTATAAATGTGATAAAAATCTAGGGGTAGAATCCAAAATTTTAACAATAGGATCCTGCTTTAATAGTATAGATAGGCATTAGTCTTATAAAATCTAGGGCCTAACTATAAACCATGTATAGTTCATTATGCTAAATATGATTATTGATTTGTGTATTTTAATAGAATCAGAAATTCAAACTAAAATTTTGCTAGTTTTATGATTTTAAAAGTGTTGACATCATTTGATATTAGTGTTTGTGATTTTTAAATCATTAGGTTTTACTTGGATTTGTATGCTTTTAATTAATTAAATACATAAAAGAATATACCTTCTAATATGTAAAATTGATTACATTATCGTTAATATTATCAGTCATGTTTTTGCCACAAATATGATTTAGCTCATATAGCATTGTACTTTGTCAAATCTGAGGGCTGCATTTTACGACACGTTCAGCACACTCATGGTGAGAATGCACCAATCAGTTAGCCTGGAAAATTGTAAAAGTTTAAGATGGTGCGCAAAATACAACTGAATTATTACGTAATGCCTTTTTGAGATTAGTAACGGGAGTTGAGAAGTGGAAAGACAAATCACAGGCCCACCTGATTCTTTTGGAATTAGTGCGATTCAGTAGTTATTTGACAATTTTTTTTGTTCTTCTTACACGTTTGTTTTGTCTTTTATTTTGATGGATTAGTTACTTCAATACTATTAAAATAGAGTTTTTTTTATCTACTATAAACAAATTTAAACAGAGCCACTTGACTAGTTACTTAGTATAACATATTTGATTATTTATATTAATCAATCAAATATATATCAAATATGTCTGATTTAAATTTTCTTTTAAGTTATAACAAAATCAGTTGAGAAAAAATTTCACAAAATCTTACTAAAAGTTCAAATATTGATTTTATAAAATAACACAATAATTATTTCGGAATTAATACTATAATACTATTATATATTAATTATTGTATTATAAAACAGAAATAAAATGTATTTGTTTTAGCGTATTTTTTAATGGAACACGAAAAACAAATACTATTCTAAAAAAATAGTATAATATTTTGAAATATTAATTGAATAAAATAAATCAGAGAACTTAATACCATAACATCCAAAAAAAATTATATTGATAAAACTTACTAAAATAATATCATAGATGCTACAATGTATAAAATTTATCAAAATAATGTGGCTAAATTAGTTAAGAAAAATAATATATATATATATATATAGATATTTATACAATTTAAAATATACTAAAACTATATATGTGAAAATTATATTTTAAACACAAAATATAAATATAATTAGCTTAAATAAATATTATTTTATAATAGCTAAATAAAATTTGAAAAATTTAAATGCAACTTATAGAAATTTATTAAAATAATATTCTAAAGGAGATTTCTGTTTGATTATTTCAAATTATGAATTTATTTTACTTATGCGAAAATATATTAGCATGTATAAAAAGCAAAAAAAAAATCTATATTAATAATGTTGGATAACAAAGTAAAATGTAAAAAAATATTATCTATTAATAATGTTGAATAGAAACCTAAAAAATAAGATTACAGAGTTACATATATAATATAGCACAAAAATTTAATATATATTTAAAAATAAAAAATATACTGCACGCATGTTCGGATCAATACTCTAGTTACGTTTTTAAAATTGCATACAGTTATTTAGAGATGTCAAAAGCCATATGGTGGTACTTCCTCGTAGCTACTGCCTCTGTTCATTTTAGTTCAGCTTAAAGTATTTGAACAAAGATTAAGTAAATACAAATTTTTATATACTTTATATTGGTTACATACAATATCATTAAATAAAATATAGCATTTTGTAAGTGATCATAAATTTCAAATGGTACTAAATTTTATTAAGAGTATTGAAAATATCATTTATTTTGCAACAAACAGAATTCGTTACATATCAAATAAAGTGAAATGGAGTATATTAATACAATTTTTTTTTGTAAACACATTATGGGTCAAAAATCTTTGTTTGAAAAATAGTTGGCACAAGATGATAAAGTCATATAAGATTAGGTAATTGTTATGGAATATTTTGACACTTGTAATAAACATATTTATTTCAAGCAATATTAAGAAATGCTCAACTTGATAAGAATGACACGGTAGTTGACCAAAAAAATGCCTAGGTGAGTTACAAAATTAAAAATGGGATGTAACTAGGTTATTTTTCGTACCAAAATATTTATTCTGAATTAACAATACATAGACATTTTCTAACCGAATAAAAGCATCAGTAGTTATGATACAAAATCAGTAGAGCTAAAACCTGTTGACTAAACCAACATTTCACATCAATAGTTTGCTAAAAAATAAGAAAACTACATTAAAAACAAAATAAAACCTAAGCAAACGATGCAAACTTTTTTTTTTTAACAATCATTTTATTTATAAGAATTGTAAGATTACAAAGAAAATAAAAAAAAATATGTAACCAACTGTAAATTTAAAATGAATAAAATATAATACAACAGATAAAAAAAATTGAAGGAAATTTCTACTGAACCATCATTTTGAAATAGAATTTTTGATGTGATTACATTCAGCAATCATACAATCGATGAAATTTTAAACTTTCCTTTAAGACTTTTTTGTTGTATAATATTAGCCAAATTCCAGTTTAGGTCTATAGATATCCCCATCCATAAGTTGAGAATTTAACATATTGATTATTTCGAAGAAACAAAGATTGAACTTGTCAATTTTTAACGATTCTAAAAATACCGTTACATCAAAAAAAATGTTCCTCTAATCTCGATTATTGAAACCTCTATCCATGGTGGTTTATTGGGGTTTCGATAGCGGTTATTTTCAGAGTAAAACGATTATGATAAGTGTTTTACCACCTAAATTTGGATGCAACACAAACATGATTATTTTGTCATTGACCATGGCCAGAACCGTCCCTGGATGGAAGCCAAGGAAGCTTCTTCAGTAGCAGAATGGTTGGGTTGGTGTAATGAGGATTTACAGGTCATGGGTTTGAATACTACGGCCACAAATTTTTTTTTCTGCTTCTAGCCATATAATTACTAGGACCGGCACTGACCATGGCTCCATAATCCATCGCAAAAACATATCTATTGAAAAGAAAGAAAAAAAACACGACACAAATAAAACGAAGAGGAAAGTCCAGAATCTAAAGGAACATGCAATAGTATCATTAATCCTCAACTAGTATAATTAGGCAACGAATAAAATAAAGGTTAAAATCTTGATACGGGTTCCACTTTCGATAGTTTCTATTCTATGATTATGGAAACCATTTATTTCAACCATGAAAATGATTAAGAAATGTAAAAAACCCACTATCTACTTTAATTTTAGTTGAGTAATATGTCATAGTTTTAATTTCGAGTTTAAATTTTAATTAAATTATTTAGGAACTGAATAGTAATGTCGCCCTCACTATTCTCTTTGGTGTTTATACATTATCCAAAAATTAATGTCCAAAAGTAGTGGTCGGGAAGTTACGTGAGAGCTATCCATGATCTGCTAATTGTTGTCCCAATTTCTATCACACTTGAATGGATATGTTATAAAGGAAGATCGTAAACGTGCAGACTGGGTCTAAGTCTCGGTCATAAAACATATCAGGGTTATAGATAAAAAGACCAGGTATTTTTTTTTTTCTTTTAAATTAAAAAGACCAGGTATTTCAGCCAAAACTATATGTAGTATAGAGAAGCCAACGTCACATTAATTAACTTACGACTTTAATTTGAAAACTTTTTTGTTAATTAAGAATAAATTGAATCTTAAACCCTAATTTTTATTTGGCCCACAACCAACCTTTGTCAATAGCCTAATACTAATGATACGGCGTATATTATTTTTCGA
The DNA here is from genome assembly GCA_932364175.1 of Eruca vesicaria subsp. sativa. Lineage (NCBI taxonomy): Eukaryota > Viridiplantae > Streptophyta > Magnoliopsida > Brassicales > Brassicaceae > Eruca > Eruca vesicaria. Next base: position 294,214 of record CAKOAT010080710.1, read on the forward strand.
CCGAAGTTCGAAGTAGGAGCACCATAAGACCAATCTTTACACTTAACCACTAGTCCCTACACACATATGGCAATTTGAATACATCAAGTCCAAAACACTATAATGTAGAATTCTACTAAGCAAACTTTTCATTCAACGGCCTTATGTATCGAGCAATTTCTAAATTATAATCTATCGCAATTCCTAAACCTCGACTTTCAATGTTTCAGCAATACCAAACTATGAGGCACGTAAGCTACATCACATTACTCGGCATAGAAGATGTCCCATACATCTATCCAGAAGAAAGTGTGATTCACCGCCCTCAAACTAGCTAGTAAAATGAATGGTTACATAAAACAGCTGAATATAAATTGCGGTTTTTAATGGAGTAAGTGACTAACACTACTTTCAAAAAAAAAAAAAAGGTTTGATTCCATTGTATGACGACTTAAATGGAAAAGATAAACCTGCTTTTGACATCACTGCTTCTATAAATTTATTATGCAGCTCCACTGTCTCACTTTCGTTCTAACTATTTGGGTCAACTCTCTGTCTCGTACGTATAATATATATTGAGATGTTTTAAGTCATTGTCATTACTAATTAAAAACATATATTTATTTGCGTAATTGTTAACTGCAAACCATTGAATGTACGAGTATTTTTCAGTACCATTTGTTTTGCAAACAACCATTTGCTAACAGAATATTTCAAAAAGCAGTTTTGCAAACAACAATTTTTTTTCTAAAATATGAATATATTTGAAATGGAGGAAGTATTAGTTAACGACTTAGACCATCTTCAATGGTTTACATTATTTTTTATTCTAAAATAGAGTCACTCTATAATAGAGTTAGAGTTTACTCCAATGGTACTTTATTTTAGAGTGAGAAATAAAGTGATGGACAAAAAAAAAACAAGTTACTCTATATTTTGAGTAAACCTATTTTTCACTCTATTATAGAATGAGATATAGAGTACCATTGGAACACTTTTAATCTAAAACTCTATTCTAGAGTAAAAAATAAAGTGGGGTTAGAGATGCCCTTAGAGTAGCTAGATAAAACCCTTTTACAAAAAAAAGAAGTAGCTAGACATTTTTTGTGTGACTTAAACCGTATAAAACAGCAAATAGTGGTGTCACTTAAATAAGAGCTTAACATTTCTAAGAATTATCATTATGGATGGTCGGCTATATATTAATAACAAAAGGTACAATGAATTAATTTGTTGTTTGTCGCCTGTGAAATTACTTTATTCAGTGGTTTTGACGACGTCAAGAGCAATATATAAACTTAATTACATTTCTTTTTAAACGCATTTTTTTTTCCATTATAGTACTACCAAGCTTTCATGAGCTCACATGGAAATTAAATAATATGATACATGTTGTAAAAAAACAGACATCAGATTTCCTAAGTAAGAAATTAATGATTCGTGTGGAAAATGTTCAAAATAGTTAGTGATCTACATCGTAATAACAGTTACGTGAATCACAATTCAGAAATAAGAGCGAGTTGTGTTGGCAGTCCATTGATGAACATGACTACATGAACAACTAAAAAACATAAATAAATCAAACATTAAATTATGATTATGAAAGAATCAAAGAAGGAGAATAGGTACGTAAACCTATATAAAATGATATAGTTGACGCAAAACATAAAAATGATAAAAACTAAAACAAATGTCAACGTAGCCTACATTTCCAAGATAACGGGATCAACTAGTATTAGGCAATTAATATATAATCACCTAAAGAAACTGACCAAGATATTGACGACTTGAAGTTGTCGATCTAATCTTCCCCAAAATAAAAATCAATGAAAAATGTATAAATAATATTTATATGACTGAGAGACTTTTCTCAAATGTTAAATAATAACCTCCGGGTCACGAGAAATATCGTATAGCACCAAATATCCACGGAACTATGATCCCGTTTTATTTATCCCTGAGAATAAAGTTCGCAATCTATTTCCCCACCAAATTTGGTTTAATTATGATTTCTGAAAATCGAATTTCAAATCTCCACTCTCATATAATAATACTGAGTAAAACTAAACCAAAATAAAATTAAAAACCCGACCAAACCCTGATCTAGATCAGAACAGTAATCAGATCCAACATTCGAACTTAAAAATATCCGACTGATTAAATCTTAATCTAGTTAGTCATTGGCTTAACATGGTCTACGGTTTGGTTAAAAATAATAAACCAATAAAAATCGACTTTGTGGGTTTTTAGATTTTGATCTTATAACTGTGGGGAAATATCGATATAACTTTAATTTAGTGGAAAAATATATTTCGAACTTTATTCTCGGAGATAAATAGAATGATATCATAGTTCCGTAGACATTTGATGCTATACGATATTTCTAGAGGGGAAATAGATCGTAGACCCAATAACCTCTTGTGTCAACAAGTTAAGAACATATGCTTTAGTCTAACATGAATGCATCAGTTAATGCATCAGTTAGACTATTTCTAACTCATCTCTATGATTTTCATTTAAAATAGAAATTATGAAATATAAATTAATTTTTTTCTAATGTATTTCTCTATAATAGATACATGCTATTTATCTTTTATATATATATATATATATATAGAAACCAAACTGATTTTCATTTTATTATTGCAGCGTCGAAAGTATTTTAAAAATATTTTTAAAACAAACAATTTTTGTTTGGCTAAAAAATATTTCAATATAAAACTTAATAAGTAGTAAGTTCATAAAATATTTCACAATTTAACTGATTAAAGCACAATTCATTGAATGTTGGATAATCATGTTTATGATACTTGTGAGTCTGACAATAAACTGTCTTTTTTTTGTCCCTCAGTCTTCCTCTTGGGCCATCATCAATCTGAAGTCTTGGCGGCCCATTTAAAATTTAAAAACAACAATTTTCAATTTTCGTATCCTCTACTAAAAGGATGCGAAAAGAAAGGCAGAGACGAATGGTCACAGGAAGAAGAAGAAGAAGAGAATAGGTGGTCTTCCACGATATTTCTCTGGACCTCTCCAGCAGAAATGTGTTGTACTAACAATTATTCTGAGTCTCCGTGTTGATCCCGTAGAAATATAACAAATCACGGAACAAGCGTATTCAGAGCTTAAGTGAGTTTGAACATATATATGGAGCTTCTAATATGGATTCTGAAACTGATTGGAGAAGTCAGTTGAAATGAGTTGGTAATGCCACTAGTAATGATGAATTCTTGACTAGTCATTGTATTGGCTTTGAAAAAGAAAGTGAAAAAGCGAGCACTTCAGGGCTCCTCATGTGTTTTTTTTTTTTTTTTTACAATTTCAGTACTCAAAAAGAGACAAATGGCTTTAGTACGGAGCACTAAGTCCAGAAACAGTAAATCCAACAACAAAAAAGTTTGATGCTTATCTTGTGCGCATGCTTCCTTATCTCTTTTATATGTTTCTGCATTTATTATTGGAGATAGTGACTTGCACAACGCTGTTTCTTTCCACTTGTGGCATGAGAACTTTACAAAACCAGAACATTTTGGCCTCATACATATAGCACACACTGAGATTTGTCCACATTTGAAACCGTTAGTAGTTAAACTACATGCTACCGAACATGCATCTTTAATTACAGTCACAAAGATGGATCGTTTTGATTACTATACCTGCTTCAACAAAATATGAAACTCCCGCCAATTCTTTTTTTTTACATAGTAATCACTAATCACTCTGTAGCTTTGTCTTGCTAGTTACAATTCGTGAAAACCATTACACCATATTAGCCTTGACTTAGCCCATTCTCATCACAGAACGGGTCAATAAGGTTGTACTATCTTTATTTATTTCCTCTTCAGCCAACCGTTTGTTCTATTATATTTCACATTTGCGTGCAGAAAAAGCCATGTGCATATTTTACAAAATACGCCTTTTTATTTTTACTGTTATTCAGTGTTCTCAATGTATATCTCATATTTTCTTCATACTATTAATGTAGTGACCTCTCTGGAAAAAAAAAACGTCGAAACCTATTTTCTCTTTGCAGTCATTTAGATACCTTTCATTCTTCAGAGACGGACCATGGCAGGGAACATGTTCTGATAAGAAGCCGCAAATGTCACTGTCCTAAACAAAAGCACCATCAGAATCTGATACCAGCAAAATCCACTGAATGAAGTCTGTTTCATCCAGGGCCGGCCCTGAAAATAAGGGGGCCTAATTAACCATAGTAGCCTTATCTTAACCACTGTATGCGTAGATGTTCTTTTCCACGCCAGATACTATATTGGAATGATATGAGAAGTTTTAGTAACTCGATAACACATTTGAACAATATAAGACAACTTAAATACCAATATCAAAATGTTGGTGGCCTAGAAAAGAATATTAGTTTTGTTGTGTTTAGGATTCAAACCACCTTTGATATAAAATTTTAATACTAATTCAGAAATTTCAAATGCTGAGCATATACAAATAATAGATCTAAGGTCTAGAATCTTTATTGTGATAAGAAAAACAAAAATGAAATGAAAAATATCAGTGAAGAAAAGCGCCAACTTGTCCATAAACTAACGTGAAAAAAACAAAAGGCTGTGTATCACTAAAGAAAAAGGGGGAAAAGCGATCAAAGTGGGTCGCAAATCAAAATCCTAAATCAAGATATATTATCTGGGTCCTAGGCACAATCATCTTGGTAAGTTTATGTGTCAGTCAGTAAAGGATATCTACAAAACTTTTCTGCTTTTGCAGGTAGTGAAAAGTTATTGTTCCAAAAGTATAATTACATTATTATCTGTTTTCCATGAAAGTAACAGGTAAATCACATTATTACTGTTGATTTCTGTTTGAGTTCAGTAGTTCACTAGCAAATCCTGTTCTTTTGGTTGAAATGTGAAAAGTTTATACATGATATAATCTTTGCTAAGTTAAAATCATATTAGTGATCTACAAATATTGGTAGGTTGTTGACTTGTTTCGAATCTAACTTTGAAGAAATAACTAACTTAAATTAGATTTGGGTACAGAATCTTGTCCTAATCCAAGTGAAGAGGCTTCATTTAAATAATCACCACTTTTAGAAAGTAAAATAGAAGAATAAAAGAAATCAAAGTTCATACAAGATGTACATAGTAACAAAGTGGTTATATATTGTTGTGGTTTAGTCTATTGTTTTTTTTTGTTTTTTAAAGCTATCTATTGGTTGAAGTTAGTGATCGAATTTTACTGATTGCTACAAACTCTCGATTTTGGTATAGAAAACCTATGATTGATACTTAGCAAGTGTCAGTTAACCTAATATAACCCAAAATGAGTCAGCAAAGGAAATGATGGGTTATAATTATATAGGTCCCATGTTATTGAGGATTGAGACACTTGAATCTAAACCTAAAGCATTATACAGTTTGTATTCATCTTGCTTACTGGAACCTCATCACCTGCTTACTCACTTGTTTCCTTTTTGATTGTATCAAAAGAGCGAATATATACCCTTGTATTTTATATAACCGAAAAGGTCTTTCCCCCACTTTACCTACCTGATGATGTGCATAAACATGTATTCACATCACATGTTATATATGTACAGTTTAAGTTTCTGATGTCATCATAGCTAACCCTGTTTTAGGACACATATCTTGAATTTTGCATTTCTTGAATTAAAATTGTAATCTAAAAATAAAAAAGGTTGTTGTGTGGTATATAAACATGCATTACAATAGTGTGCAAGTTACTTTTATTTTACTAGAAAAAACAAATTAAGATCCTCTATATCATAATGGAGTCCTAGTTCAAATCAAAAGGGTTGCACAGTTACCTGCTTTTGGGTAGATACACACATACACATGATATATATATATACCTCTTGTGCCTCCTCAGAGTCCATCAAAACTCTCATTTCTCATTCTTTTTTCTGCTAGGTTTGATTTTTTTTTTAAAGCTAAAAGTTATGCTTGATCCTCAATCACCAATCTCACCTCACCTATACCCACAAGCAATTCAACTCAAACTGTATCAAGCCTTCATCTTCGCCATTCCCATCTTATTTTCCATCATTCTCTTCCTCTTGTTCTATCTTTTCTACCTTAAGAGAAGAGCCTCTTCTCTCTCCTCTCCTCCAATGATTCTTCCTGTTTCCTCCACCCACCAGCCTTCTCATCTCCCCTCGGTAAGTGTCACAATGTTTCTGTAGATATATATATAGTACTGAATTATTCATATCAGGAAATAATAGAGCTATGGTCTTGTTGATGTGAGCTTGCTAAAGAGAATTTATGTGCTAATCATGTGATATCATGTTATATAAAGTTATATGAAGAAAACTGTTGAGATTGATTGTGTTTTATATTGCAGGTTTGTTTGATAGATGTGAAAGTAGAGCTGAAAGAAAAGCTTCATGTCGTTTTGTTCAATGAAGAATTAGAAACAAACGATTCTCTGTAAGTTACTCTTCTTTCATAAAATATTAATGAAATTTCTGCAAAGAGTTAATTGTTCTTTTAAGAGAAATTTATCTCCACATTAAAAAAAAAAACATTTTACTCAAAATTTCTCTTTTCAAAATAAACACCTTTAATATCGTCTCATCGTCATGATATTCAGATTGAATTTATCAAATCGTTTGGAAAATTTACTCTTACTATTTGTGAATTTTTATGAGCTTGAACTCTAACTGTCAAGATTCTTCTAGATAACAGTGTTGATATACGAATTGAGATGTCTAATTAAGAATTATCCTCTTGGAAGATGAAATATACGAATTGAGATACTCTTTGTTCACAAGTGTTTTTAGGCCGTTGCTTAGAGCAAAGGAATATTAAAAGTAAAGACGGAAAGTTTAAATTCGAGATAAGACCAAAGTGGATGTTTTAGACAACATTTACCTTTATTGTTTCTAGAGTTTTGTCCTCAGGTCTAAATAGTCCTAAGCATAAATATAGTGTATTACTTTTCAAATCCCTGTATTTATTATTATTGGTTTTTGTTTTGATTGGTTAAATGAAAACTGGTGCAGATGTTGTGTTTGTTTGGGAGAATTCGAGTTGAAGGAAGAGTTGGTGGAAATGCCTTCATGCAAACACATATTTCATCTCGACTGTATTCAACTTTGGCTTTATTCTCACACCACTTGCCCTCTCTGCCGTTCCTCTGTCTTCATCTCTTTGACCAAAACCTCTATCGACGACGGCAACAACGACTATCCAGATTCTCCTCAAACTACCTCACCAGTTTGACTCACTAGTCTGAAAGAAATAAGCAGGATACAAGTTTTGTTAGTCAATAGATCAATACAAAATGTAAATTCTTAGTTTTACTTGTTTAAGAGATCAACATGTACACCATTACTCCCTGTCTTCGCTTGAGGCAAATGTATTATTGCTGTAAAAGATGAAAGTTACTTGATGAAGAAGTAACCTAACCCTATAAATGAAGAGGCCTTTTATCATTCACATTCTTTGATCGTTCCACCATTTCCTGTAAGTCCCTCCTTCCAACAAAAAAAAATCAGATAGATGCACCGAGGAACATGAAGATGTAAAGCCAAAACCATGGATCTGATGACTTAGGGAACACGCCAACTCCATAGATTAGGGCAAGTTGGTAAAATTCCATAGACTGTAAGAGAAATGGAGCAAAACGGCCAAATTGTAAAATATCTATAGCCTAAACCCATCAATATGCCCAGTAACATGAACCCATAAGTAAATTGGCTATACTTTGAGACCATTCATGAAGACCAATCACCAATATCTCATTTGTTGGCCCACTACATCTGTGAGGCATTTTGGGAGATTATAAAATGCATCTCTCTGGAATCTGCAAAACACTGATCTCCATACTCCACAGTGGAGTATAAACTCTGAATAGTAGTCTTCTACTAATGACCCGTAGCTGAATCTAATATTTATAGTTTTTGCATGACAATTTGATGTTATATCATACGTCAATCTGAACAATAAAGAAACCAATAAATTAGGGTGCGCTATCCGTTTAGATTTATTCGGATTTTGGATATTATATCTAAATTTTAAGCACCATTTCAATATTTACAAATTTCAGTTTAGGTTATGTTCTGATCATCGCAGGTTTGGTTTGGATTTGAATGCCCATTTAATAAGTCAAACACTTGCATACATTTCATGTGTGTAATATGAACAACATTGCTTCACTTTCAGTTAAACACTCCACTTTAATATTGATAAATTATTAGAAAGTAAAACGACGAGGCCGAATTCGAGGTAAAATAAACAAAAGCAGCAAGTATAAATCTAAGGGTTTGGTCGAAATGCAAATCTTGAAACGACAAGAACTGGGAACAACAAACAGCGATTTCATTTCATTTATGTTCTTACATTGCAGTTGGTGTGACCAAAATAGCTTTGCAATTTCCCAAGTCCATGACATTGCAATTTTTTTCGAACACACTATAATCACAATAGCTAATCAAACCAGAACCCTACTAAACTCTTTCAAAGTATATCACTTCACATAGTACTTCATCCTAATCATGGATTTTACTGCTTGGTTTCCACTGCTTAATCAGTGCTGAAAGAACCATGACAACATGATCCATATCTTTGCTCAGGTTTCTTGCATATCATTGACTTGCTAGTTTAGATACCTCATAGATTATCTAGCTTCCTGGTTGGTTATGAGCTTTATGAGGATGAAACCAAAGCTGTAACATTTACCTTTCTTGTAATCCTTTTGTACATTGCTGTTACAAATATTTCAATTGTTAGCTAGAAAAGTCATTTACTTTGTTAGAATAAAATATAGATATTAATAGAGAGGTGTTTTTTAAAAAAAGGTATTTAAAAAAAAGAGGATATTGACAGCGAAATGAGAAAACTATACTATACTTCGGGCGATGGAACCTATTGTCCCAATTATTGAAGTTAAACTTGATTTTGAGCTTTGCTTAATTATGGGTTCCAATAATCTTATTGGACTGAACCCAAAGTTAAACAAGTTCTAGAATCTTTCTAAAAAAATCATCAGCTCTTCAAGTAGAATAATATCTATATATTGTAGTAGAAAAATCTAGAGAATGCGAATAAAAATATAAGAAGTAAGGAGGTTATACTAGAATAATCTAGATATTTGTAAGATAGTTTAGGAGGCTATAAATACCTCTCACCCTCTCATTTGTAAACAACACAAGAAGTTGAACAAGTAAAATAATAATAAAGTTATCTTAAAAGAAAGAAAAAATGTCTATTCAAAGTTCTCTAAATCCTTTTGAGAATTATTATTTTTCATATTTAGAAGTTCTCTTGTTTCTTTCGGTCTTTCGGATACTACAGAGTACAGTCTTGGGCTAGTGCTAAGCATTATCAAATTTGTTTTTTTCTTAAATACACTTGGTCTTTATTGATTCTCTGCCTTCAACTGTAGCAATGACTAAACCAAAGTCCGAAATTGTGTCTCGCAAATCTTATCCAAGAAAAATGTTTGGCGGTTTTAGGCACATATGAATATAGCTTTGACATTTAAGAGCCAGCATATGGAGATATTCTAATCCGTGAGCCACATCCAACGCAACCTTAAGACGTGGAATCTCCAAACCTGCTTTCCCCTAGTAAATTGTCAACTCCAAAGATTTTTTTTTTGCGTTTTAACAAATTGCATTGGGCTAACTTTGGTCTCATCTATCTCATTTTTGTTCTTAGCTATAAAATGATGTTCTGCTTTACAGCATCTTTTTTCCTTTTAAACATAAGATAATAATAGAATTTAATATAAGTTGTAACAAGTCAACCGTTTGCACAAATACCCTTCACAATACATGCATGCAAAAGATGTCTTAAATGTGAAATTGATTTTTTTGAGAAACACCCAACAAAACAAATAGCAAGAACCAACCAACCAACCGACTAAACCAAAAAACCAAACCGATGTGGGCTTGGCTGCTTTTAGAAATTTGGTTTTGTTTTTGTTTGGTTGGGTTTAGCTGCTTCAGACCGATTCAAAACTATGTAGGTTTGTTTTAATACTGTAGTCTAAGCACAAGTTGCAACTATTTTGCATTTTATTCTATTAACCAAATAAATTAAATGTGCATTTTGTTAGAGCATGAGTAATGGTGTTACTCAAGTGGAACCCTTAAAAAAATGATTTTTAATTATTTTTTTCAGATAAAAAAAAAAATTTCAATCAAACACAAACCGTCATGTATCAGTGGGATCCGTAAACACTAACGAGATTCCTTATGTTTCAATCAATAATTAAGGATTTTAAAGATTCTTTTACCTAAAATCTTTAGTTATTTAATTTATTAAATTGTTTTTTCCTAAAGATTTCACTTAAGGACCTTCATTGGAGGCGTCTTTAATGGGCATCAGACATGTAAATTCAGGTAAAAACTAGTTGCATATTCTTTTCTAAAAATCAAAGCGAACAAACCAATTAATAAAAATGGATAGTTCGTATCTAGCTAAACTGATTAACCAAAATTCACCTGTTAAACTAGTTACAATGGAAAAATTATTCAACATCCTAAAATACATTTTTTTTTTTAATATTCCACATTAACATTTTTAAAATTTTACTTTACAATGGTTTTGTTTTCAACACTCTACCAAACTATTTTGTCTAATATTTTTTTAATAAAAAATATATTTTATGTATCCAAATTAAATAAACTAAATCTCTAATTATAAGTCACAAAATTGATAATTTTTTTATAAAACCTTTTTAAAAGATATAATTTATTATAAGATAAATGAGAGTAAATATGTAAGATGTGAAAAAAAAGTATCAAAAATAGATCCCACTTGTGTGCTTTCAACCCGTTGAAAGTATTCAACTACAATGAATCCACCTCAGATTTTTTGGTTTTTCAACTACTTCATTGCAGCTATTAAATATTTGAAAAATATTTTTTTAACTTCAAGTTTTGTAAGTCAAGAGATTTACAAAGTGTAAATTCTTAGTTATGCTTGTTCAAGAGATGAACATGTCAAAAAAAAAAAAAAAAAAAAAGAGATC
>CAKOAT010080710.1:305266-466538 GCA_932364175.1 Eruca vesicaria subsp. sativa
AAACAAACACGTTTTGGTAATCTTGCTTCATCTTTCCTCAACATCATAGCCTCATAGATCGGTACGCAGTTCATCACCGCGAAACTCGCCAGCATCAGCTCAAGGACTAGTCCTTCTCCCGAAGCGATAAGACCATAAACCCCACAGACAAAAGCTAAGAGATTCACTATTGCCACAGTGGTAACGGGTAAGAACAACATGGACGAAGAAGGCCCAAAATCAAAGATCTCTTGCTCGTATCGGTTCTTCTGTTCGTTATCGTCGTTGGCTTTACTGGTGACATTGAAATGGAATGTGGATAGGTTTAACGTTTTGAGAGTGAATTCTATTATACCAAAGAAAAATGAAGAGAGTCCTCTTATCATCCACATTCTTTGATCGTTCCACCACTTTCGGTAAGTCCCTCCCTCCAACAAAAAATCAGATAAATCTTGCACGTGTGCACCAAGGAACAAGAAGATATAAAGCCAAAACCATGGATCCGATGACTTGGGGAACACACTAACTCCACAGATTATGGCAAGTTGGGGTAAAATTCCATAGACCGTTAGAGGAATTGAGCAAAATGGCCAAAACGTAAAGTAGTTATACCCTAAACCCATCAACATTCCCAATGATTTGAACCCATAGGTGAATGTGCTATACCTTGAGAAGACCATTTCAAGAAGCCCAATGGACCATCTCATTTGTTGGCCCATTACATCTGCTAGGCATTTTGGAGATTCTCCATAAAATGCAACTCTTTGTGGTCTACAAAACGCTGATCTCCACCCTTCACAATGGAGCATAAACCCTGTGTAGTAGTCTTCCACTAATGACCCGTATCTGAATCCAATCTGCATGGTTTTGCATGATACTTTGATGTAATATATAGTATATTATCTTTTGGATATTGACCATGAAAGATGAAATTTATGATTATTGGTTTATCTTATTACCTTGGATCCCCAATTGGTGTTGCGCTCGTAGTTACATCCTGCTACATCGTGTGCCAATGCCAAAACATCTTGGGCCTTGAGGGACGTATCAACAATCCGATTTGGATTAAGTTCGTCTAACTCAGGCTTAATTAATTTAGCTGGAGGTCCATAAAAAGCTCGTCGATTGAAGAAACAGCCAGTGCCCACGTAACTTGGTCCCATAAGGCCATCATAACCAACCATATTGATGTCAAAGGAACGTCTGAGCTCTGATGCATATATATCGTTTCTATTTATTCCTTGAAATCTCTGAGGAAACTGCACAAACCCTAGACTGGAAATGATCTTAGGATCTGACAAATAGCATAAAGCATGAAGCGGTGCTGTGGGATTGTTAGAGTACATGTCACAGTCTAGTGTTAGAATGATTGGTGCGTTTGTCATCACCGAAGATACTCGTAACTATACGATGAAAACCAAACTCGTGGTTAGGAGAATTACTAAACCGAAATGCTTTTTAACCGAAGTTTAATTAGTACCAACCAGGGTATTAAGAGCACCGGCTTTAAAATGATGTGGTGAAACTTTACTCTTCTCTCTTGAAACATAGATTAGGTTTGGCATTGCCTCCGTTTCGTGATTTAGTAGCACCTAATTACCCCACAAATTAACAGACAATGAGATCTTGTTAGAGATACGTTAATTTGTTTTGAAATTGTAAATAATACCATGCTATAGCCTATATTAAGTATGAGTAATAAATACCTTGACGATGCTAGGATGGTCAGTACGAGTGAAATTATGGTCCCACAAACCGAAGACTTCATGAAATTGATCATTATCAACTTGGCCAACACTCACCACATATTCTACTCTCTTCTTTAAATCTTCATACATTGTCTGTTTCACCGTAAACTGATTACGTTTTGGTCTAGCGGTAGAAATAAAGTACTTACGTATTATCTTCTATACAATAAGTGGAGAACCTCAACCCTACATATACTTTATATAGTACGTTAAAGACTTCACTATGAGACATTCTAATAGACTTTTATATGCATACACTAAATTCATTTATCGAATTATAATAGATTAGGCGATGTGTAATATAACAATAGATATAAAAAAAGTACCTTAAGATTTTCAGCTTCTTCCGTCCAAGAACGTGACAATAAGGAGAAATAAACTTCAGGAGACCGATCTTGAACATTATTCTTCTTGCAAAAAGGCAACCAATGCTCAGAGAACTTAGCAGCCTCCATCAAAGCAAACAATGTCAACGACGATCCTCCATCGTCCGATACATAGACCGAGATCTTATCGGACGGATAGTCGTAAGCCATCACTGATAAGGCCGTGTTGACCACCATCATCGGAGGCTCCTTATACGGATCAGCCGTGCATATAAACACGTCCAACTTCGGAAACTCCTCCTCCGGTTTAGCTACATATCTCTCAGGGTACTCGGTCCGATGAACCGGGTTAAACCTGAGGGACGTTGTGGTGGCCCACATGAAGGCTTGGATGACATCGGAGAGGAGAAGAAGAGATGTTACTAGAGCTGTGTTTTCTGTGAGAAGTGTATGAACATGGTGATACATGAGGGCCATGATACCACACGTGTGAATTAAAGCATAGCATCTGTATAGAACGGTGCGCCGGCACGTTTGACACGCGTGAAGGGTTGTCGAATGAGATTTTTGAGGTTCCATCTTTGTAATGAAAACAAATGATTTTGGAGAAAATAACGACGACCACGTATATTTATGGCGAGTTTCTCAGGGAAATTAAAGAATAGATATTTTATTTTTCGAAGGATGGTGTGTAATGATTTAAAGTTAAAATTCTCTAACTTGAAAATGGATAAAGACTGTGGGTGGGGCTGTGGAGTATCACTGGCACTGCCTTCATTCACGGCAAGCATCTGCTAAATTCTTCTTCTTTGTTTAGTATATCATTATTTATTATAGACAACTGAAATTTCACTTCCACCTCCATCTCCATTCGACTTCCACTTTCACTTCCCACATAATTTTGAGCCCAAAAAAGAAAAACAATTCCACACAGTGACGTAATTGTACATAAATGTGTGTGTTCGAAATAGCTAGAAACTAGATTTTGAACCCGCACATCCGTGCAGATAATCTTTCATTTTCTAAATATAAATATTTAATATATGTTAACAATTTTATTTTCTGTAAAATTTATTACATAATTTACGAATGTTTAATCTTTTTAAAAGATAAATTATATTTTAGTCACTTAAATGGTGAATGATATTTTCTTTATTTAAATGATTTTTAAAAAATATATATATATATTAGTTTACCAATTTAATATAATTTTTATATGTAATTCATTTATTATTTCAGTTTTCATATAACATAGACTATACTTATAAAATTTATAAAATTGGCATATAGTATATTATAGTTTGTTTAAAATATTTTTTTAATTAATATTAATGTATAATATTATACTACTAATTACGAAATTAATTAGTGCATTAATTAAAAACTATTTAAATTTTTTATAAAGATTTTGTTAGATTTTTTCTCAACAGATTTTGTGATTACTAAAAATAAAATTTAAAATTACAGTTAAAATAGATTTGTTATTAAGATATTTATAATTATTTAGAAATGTTATACAACAAACAAACTAATGTAAATAATCAAAACAATGTAACTGAATATATGAATCTAGTATAACTATTTTATAGTAGATAAAAATGGTACTTCTCTTTTTTTTTTTTTTTTGACAACGAAAGGCTGATCTATTACTTAAACTTGAGGTGGTCTGGGAATCCAGACCGGAATAGAACAACCAACATACGTGAGATCACGATAAAAAGATCGGGCAGTCTTAGCTAGATGATCAGACATAGCATTTAAAGATCTAGGTACATAAGATATCTTGAAGTCTGGGAAACAAATCCTCAGCGTCGAGATCCTCTCCAGTTCCGTCGAAAACCTAGGCCATCCTTGAGGATCCGTGAGCATTGCTAACAATTCTTTGCAGTCCGTCCCAAAGCTCTGACATGGCGAATGTTGAAGCATGTTCTCCATTGCCCACCGCAGCGCTTCCAGCTCCGAATGCAAAGCCGACTCCACTCTACTCACATTCCGCATCCCCATCAATTGG
This sequence comes from Eruca vesicaria subsp. sativa, assembly GCA_932364175.1. NCBI lineage: Eukaryota > Viridiplantae > Streptophyta > Magnoliopsida > Brassicales > Brassicaceae > Eruca > Eruca vesicaria. The sequence goes on from CAKOAT010080710.1 coordinate 309,331, forward strand.
CTATTTCCCATGCAATCCTTCCAAACCCATCCACAACCAGAGAAATGATCTATAGAGGTCCATGAACCGTCTATCATGCAAATATTTCGTAGACCTATGGTCTGACGATCAGTATCGCTATTATCTTGAGTAATTACAACATCCTGCTCATTAGCTTGAAACCAGGCAAGACACTCACTCTATGCATACCGGGCCAGCTCCAGAGGGTCTCTATCTATTCCTCTGAACAATTTATCATTCCGAGCTTTCCAAATGTACCATATTAACCAAGGATAAGGATCCTTGTCTAATTCCGGCCCACAAATGGCCTTCTTCCGCCATAATAGATAGTCCATATTCGCATAAGTGCTTTCCAAAGGAAATAGGGTTGGGCTGGTAGGTATAGATGCTAAGGCCCATACCTGTAAAGCCGGTGGGCACTGAAAAATTGCATGTGCAATTGTTTCTTTCGGTTCTCCGCATCGTGGACAGAAGTTATCGCATCTCATGTGTCTATGGATTAGCGCACTCGTAACAGCCACCTGCCCCGATATAATCTGCCACATAAGATGGCGCATCTTCGGGGGTGCTTTGATCTTCCAAACTTGTGCTTGAAGCCTTTTAATACTAGGTTCATCCACCAAACCCTCATCCTCCTTCATTAGTATGTTTCGAGCTACCCAATAGCCGGACTTAACTGTGTACTGTCCACTCCTTGTATAACTCCAGCAGTGTGTGTCTCTACGGTGGGTTGAACTAATGTCCATACTCCTTATGAGAGATATATCAGCAGCATCAATATAGTTTTCCAGCCGTTCCTAATCCCAATTCTTTGTTTCCTGGTTGATTAGATCACTCACTCTCATATTCGGATGCAAAACCGGAGCAGATGCATGTGCTGGTCTTGCCGGGATTGTGGGAATCCATGGATCCTCCCATACCTTTACTTCATACCCTGAATGAATTTTCTATCTAACCCCCAATAACAATAGCTCTCTTGCAGCTGAGATGCTTGTCCACACATATGATGGGCTGCTGACATTAAGCTTTCGCAAAGGCGAACTTAATCGATAATATCTCCCTCGCATAACTCGAGCAACCAAAGAATCTGGATTTTGGGCCAATCTCCACAACTGCTTTGCTAATAAAGCCAGATTGAACTCATGAATCATCCTGAATCCAATACCACCTTCCTCTTTAGAAGGACACAACTTGTCCCATTTTGTCCAGTGTAATCCTCTCTTTGGTGGGTTTGAACTCCACCAAAACTGTGCAATGGCACTAGCCAAGGCATCACATATCTCCAATGGAAGTAAAAAACAAGACATAACATAGGTTGGGAGGGCTAATAGGATCGACTTAATCATTACTTCCTTTCCACCTTTAGACAACCACCTGCCTGTCCATCCATTCACTCTGTTCCGGAGTTTGTCGTTTAAGAAGGCAAACAACTTACATTTCGAACCACTGATATCCTCTGGTATTCCAAGGTAGGTTCCCATTCCTGCGTCATTTTGGATCTCGAGTATATATTTGATCTCCTGTCTGGCCTCTAAACCGATCCTCTTACCAAAGAGTAAGGAAGACTTGTCAAAATTAATGCACTGTCCAGAGGCTTGTCCATATTTCCTAACCGCTTTCATTACTTCTTCACACTCACGGGGCCTCCGCCTTACAAAAGAAAAGGCTATCATCAGCAAAGAGCAAGTGGGATACCGACGGACACGCACGTGTGATGCGCATCCATGTTATCTTTCCCTGACTCTCTGCGTGATTAAGAAGGCTAACGAGCGCTTCCGTGCATAGAATAAAAATGAAAGGGGATAAAGGATCTCCCTGACGTAGACCTCTCTCTAGGACAATATTCCCTCGTGGCTGACCATTCATGAGTACCTTATATTTAACTGTCGTTACACATCGCATAATCCAGGTAATCCAAACTTCTGAGAACCCCATCTTCCTCATGGTGGCTTCAATGAAAGACCACTCCATACGATCATATGTCTTACTCATGTCAGTTTTGATGGTCATCCTCTTATTCCACCCACTTGGTTTTGTTCTTAAGGCATGGAACAACTCCTCGGCTATCATTATATTATCTGAAATCTGTCTCCCAGCAACAAAGGCTGACTGGGTTTCAGAAATCCTATCTGGGAGAACCTTTTTTAGTCTTTGGCATAAGACCTTAGAGATAATCTTATAACAAACATTACAAAGACTTATGGGTCGAAGTTGACTCATCTGATTTGGCTTGTCAACTTTTGGGATAAGGCATATATTAGTATCATTGAGTCCAGTCGGAATAGTCCCATGAAAAAGAAAATCATTAACCATACGGGTTAAATCATCCTTTACAATGTCCTAGAAATTTTGATAGAACAAGGCTGTCATTCCATCAGGTCCAGGAGCTTTCTCAGGATGCATAGCAAAAATAGCTAATTTAACTTCCCACTCTGAAACCAGAGCTATAAGACCCTCATTATCTGCATGCGTAATTGTAGTTGTGACTTCAGAAAGTGCCTCCTTAATCTCCTCAGGGTTCGATGATTGAAAGAGAAGATACACTGAATATTATATATTATCTTTGATAAAAAAAAAATACACGGAATATTTGTTATTTGTATACACCTGGATCATAGCAAATTTTATTACTAAGGTAGAAGGAGAAAAAAACAGTAATCTGGTGATAGTACAACATCTTTAAAACATATGTTTCTTTGTAAAATTAGTCGATTGCATCCTTCAACTACTCTATCAAAACTTATTAGATCCTTTTTTTTTGAACAAAATTTATTAGATCGAAGCTTTCATATATGTTTTCTTCTTACAAACTCAACAAACTAATTATTTTGGTTCTGGTCAGTTTTGGTCTCTTAAAAAGCATGTCCATTGGAGTATCTCACCAATAAGAATATAAAGTATAACCAAAATAGGAAAAAAGAAAAAAAAATGAAACTCTCAAATAACATATTTTGAAAATATCTCGAAAAATTTCATAACATGTTTGCTAGTGAATGATCAAAATTTATATTTGTATATTAAAAATTAAATAAATAATGATATTAAATTAAAATATTATAAGAATACCTTTGATGTAAAAAAAAAAGAAAAGAATCCCATTTGATATACGTTACCATTGTGAGTTATCTTACCGCATGTACCAAACAGTCATTATCTACTTAAAAAAAGTTTTCCCTTGATAAAAATACCTAACTATATTAAGAAAATTTTGATAAAATTTCCTTAGAAGAAAACTAGGGGTGGTTTAATGTGTATATAAGGTCAACTAGGTGATTTTCCCGTGTTCATGCACGGGTATAAATATTTATCAAGTAAATATATTGTAATATATTCTAATTTATTAATTTACATAGATATTTACTTTAATTATAAATTAATTTATAATTTATATGTATAACTTATATTAATAATATTAGATTCTTTTAATTAGACATATGATTTAGTAGATGTTATATTTAATCGGTTAGGTTGCTTTTTTGGTCAATATTCGATTTGGTTACACTTGTGTATTTTAGATTGCATCTATTTTTCTGAATTCAACTATAATATTTTCCTTCTAAATATGCTAAAACTTTAATTATTATTGTATTTAGATTGGCTATCGTCTTATATAAATATATTTTAATAAGATTATGTATAACTTAATATATATTATGCTTATAATGAAATTTAAAATAAACTGAAATTTTGACACAAAATTATATAAATGAATATAACGATAATATTCTGAAGTCTCATTCATATATATATATAATTTCTTTTTTTTTTTTTTTTTTTTGTCATCAACAAAAACACAAACTCATATTGACTCTGTGCACCACACAGGGGACTCGGTATCCATGTGAACGACAAAGGACAGTTGTTTTCTGACACTTCGTGCTAGCCAATCCGCCTTTGTATTCGCCGTTCGGGGTACATGAATGATGTCTGAATGATGAAAGGTTTGTTGGAGGGTCTTGATGTCTTCCAAGTAACTTGCAAACGCGGGCCATTCTTCTGGTTCCGAAACCATCTTTACCAGTTGAGAGCAGTCCGTCGCAAAAGTAACTTGTAACTGTCGTAAATTCCTCATACACTCCATTGCCCAAATAAGAGCCTCCACCTCCGCATGGAGTGGGGAAATAGTAGTCCTAACATTTCGTGCTCCCATCAAACCGTCATACCCTGCCAAAGTACTATACCATCCTTGTCCAGAGAAGATTTCGCCCTCCTTCCAAGACCCATCTACAAAGCACCAACGACCAGGTATCCTTGGGATGGTTGAGACGTCTACATATTGGTCTTTTTTGTGATATTTCAAGGTCTGCGCTTCTATCCAAAGTGTCGATTCCGTTTCTGCAACCGTAAGTGTTTCTCGAGGTTCTATATCAATGTTACTGAAAACCTTGTTGTTCCTTGCTTTCCATAAGTACCAAAGGATCCAGGCAAAAGAGTGATTTTCCATTGCTGGAATTACTCTCCAAAATAAATGATCCATATTTGTGAAAAGTGAACCCGTGGGAAAAAACACCCGGTTCAAATGGATCTTTGAGAGCGCCCAAACTTGACGAGCCGGTGGGCATTCAAAAAAGACATGGTTTATCGTTTCCTCTGGAGCACCACAGCGATCGCAGCAGATATCCCCTTGTAATCCTCGCGCTTTCAAATTTTTCCTAACTGCTATGCACCCCGAAACCAATTGCCATAAAAAATGTTTCATTTTTGGTGGGCAGCGAATTTTCCAACAATGTGCTTTCAAACTGTCTACTGTGGGTCCTATCATTGTAGGTTGTTTTTCCTTATCAGGATATACCCGCTCAATTTGATATCCTGATTTGACCGTGTATTTTCCATTCTTAGTGAAATGCCAACCATCCCTATCTCCCATAGGAGCCCTACTCAAGGGTAAACTCTCAATAATTTTTGCATCCTGAGGATCCACCAACATCCGGATAACCTGTAGATTCCAAGTTCGCGAAGTTGAATCAATGAGGGAATCAACTGTAAGATCAGGGTAACTGTTATGATGATTTTTATTTGCTGGTCTCGGGCGAGTGGATGGGATCCAGGGATCGTTCCATACAGATATAGAAGACCCTGAGCCCACCCTCTTGATTAGTCCTTTGCTAACCAGAGATCTAGCAGAAACAATACTCCTCCAACCATAGGACGGGGAGTACGATCGGATCGGTTCCAGGGGTGAAGCATTCCTGTAATACCGTCCTTTAAAAACTCGAGAAAACAAAGTATTTGGTTTCTCTATTAACCGCCATAGCTGCTTGCCTAACATGGCGGTATTAAAGTCCGTGAGATCTTTAAACCCTAAACCCCCTTGTTCTTTTCCCAGGCATAGTTTATCCCATGATTTCCAATGTAAACCTTTCGTATGACCCCCTGGACTCCACCAGAATTGTGCTACTGCACTCGTAAGCTTCTTTGTAGTTGCCTTTGGTAACCGATAGCAAGACATGACATGGTTCGGTAATGCTGTGATCACTGATTTAATAATCACCTCCTTCCCTCCCTTCGTAAAGAACTTGAAAGTCCAGCCATTGACCCTTTTATTCAAACGATCCTGAACGAAAGCAAATACTTGTATTTTTGAGCCTCCTATATTTTCGGGTAAGCCCAAGTAGGATCCCATTCCTCCTAAATTTTGAATTCCCAGTATATCACGAAGTTCCTGACGCCCGGATTCTGCGATCCTATGCCCAAACTGGATGGACGATTTCTGGAAATTTATTAATTGTCCCGAAACAGCCTCGTATTCCTTAAGTATCCTCAGAATGACTCGACACTCATCAGGTTGCGCTTTGCAAAAGAAAAGACTATCATCCGCAAATAGTAAATGCGAAATGGCTGGACAGGCTCTTGCCACCTTCATACCAGTCAAGTGTTTCTCTCTTTCCGCCTTTTTGATATTTGCAATTAAAGCCTCGGTACATAGAATGAAAAGATAAGGTGATAATGGATCCCCCTGCCGTAAGCCCCTTTGTGGACGAATGAGACCACGCGGTTGTCCATTTAGAAGCACTCGATATTGAACTGACGATATACACTCCATCATTAGCTTGATCCAATGTGAATCAAAACCCATTTTGCCAAGAAGAGCTTGAATAAAAGCCCACTCTATCCTATCATAGGCCTTGCTCATATCTGTTTTTATCGCCATGAACTTGCTTTTGCAAGCATTATTAGTCCTCAACCCATGAAACATCTCCTGAGCTATAAGGATATTATCCGATATTAACCTGCCTGCCACAAAAGCCGACTGAGTTTCCGATATAAGTAGGGGCAGACATAGCTTCAATCGTTGACATAAGACTTTCGAGATAATCTTGTATCCTACATTACATAGACTGATGGGTCTCAATTCTGTCATCTTTGTAGGTCTCTCCGTCTTCGGAATCATACAGATGTTAGTAATATTTAATCGTGAGTCCATCTCTCCTGAAAGTAAAAAGTTGTTCACCATTTCCACAAGATCCTTTTTTATAATATGCCAGGCATGTTGGAAGAAAAGAGCGGTCATTCCATCAGGTCCGGGTGCTTTTTCAGGATGCATCATAAAAAGAGCTTGTCGTACTTCCTCCTCTGACGCTGCACGTAATAGTCTTTGATTCATCTGCGCAGTGATGCAAGGATTAACCTCCACCAAAAACTCCTCAAACTCTGAAGGAGAATTGGTATTAAATAAACCCTCAAAATAATCTACTGCCACTTTTTCAACCCCATTGTCATCCGTAATCCAATTTCCAACATCATCATATAATCCCACAATCCTATTACGAACTCGTCGTTGCTTTGTCAAAGCATGATAAAACTGGGTATTGAGATCGCCATTTGTATTCCACATATTTCTACTTTTCTGATGCCAATATTCCTCCTCATCCTTGTAAGCATCCTGGAGTTTCCTGGAGATGTCAAGAATATCCTCTTGAGATCGAGAATCATCCATTTGAACCTCTTCCAGAGCTTTCTGGAGTTCTTCTATCTTCTCCTTCCCATATGGTGGATTATTCTTCCGCCATCTAGCAATTTCATGACGACAATTAGCAATCCTTGTAACAAATTCCTCATCACTTCCCCCATTAGTTTCCGTCCAGCCTGTAACAACTGACTCCATAAAACCATCCCGGCCTATCCATCTTTTATCAAACCGGAACTGCCCTCTCCTTCGAGAGACTGTATTGTCCAGATAAGCCACTACCGGACGGTGATCAGACGCAACCATTCCTAGGTATTCTGTGGAAGAACACGGAAATAGTGTATGCCAATCTTCATTTGCTAGAGCACGATCTAATCGGCATCTAACCATCACTGCCTCTTTCCCTTTCCCTCTCCTTCCCTGCCACGACATCTTATTTCCCTTAGCCGGAAATTCTAATAACCCACTATTTCGAATCATATTGTTGAAAGAAACAAAAGAATCTGGTCTTCGCGCAACTCCCCCTTCTTTCTCATGATTACCAGTAATCTCATTAAAATCTCCGATAAGGAACCAAGGTTGTGATCGAGATAGTCCATACCTCGTCAGTCTTTCCCCTACTTGATCTCGCAATCTTTGGTCTGGGTCGCCATAAACAAATGTTAAAAAAACCTGTTTCCCAAGTGTCATTGCTTCCACATCTATCATCCGATTACTAGAATAGAGCATCTTTACTTGGTACTCATTATTATAAAAAAGCGCTAGTCCTCCGCTCCGCCCGATTGGGTCAACAGTGATCAAATTATCATAACCAAAATGAACCTGGAACTCTTGAACCCATGCAAACTCTTGTTTTGTTTCAGATAAGAATAAGAAATCGGGTTTATGTTTATGCCATATTTCTCTGAGATAGCTTATAGTCCATTTGCTTCCCATTCCACGACAATTCCAACTAAGAACTCTCATTAAAAAATATATATCAGAGCCTCAAGGAAGCTAAAGAAAAGGAGGTAATGAACTCCGAAAAAACCCAATTCCAGTGAAGCAAATTACTCCATCTTGCCATTTCAATATTTCCGACCATAAGTTCCATGTGTGTCCTCCAGAGCCACAGATAGTAGAAATGTGTTTCAACATATCCAACAAAAGAATAATAAAATAACATAAACCCATACAGATACGTTACCAAGCAACCCTTAAGCCACACACACCTCACTGTGTGTAACAGTAGTCGTGGGGCAAACTTGAAAATAAATATGGAACGATTGTATTCCCATACTCCTTCCGGCTGAGGCCCAATTCCTTCATTACCGATAACACACCAACGTAGTAGGAGTATGAGTATTACTATTCGAATAGGATCCTTCTCTTCCAGAAACATTTGATAAGCACATTCTCGGTTTAATGAGACCAAGACCCCAACGATCAGAGAGATAAACATGTTAACCATCTTCATAACCAATAAAACCATTTCAAACCACAGTGTTAACTGAAGGCAGAGAACATTAAATCCTGAGCTATCCTTTCTGAACTCTAAAAGCATATTCTCATATTCAATCAAGGTAGTACAAAAAGCCAGAACAACAACTCCTATTGGTACCAACAAGATCCATAAGCATAAAACCAGAATACCATTATTAATCCTTATTTTAGAGCATACATGACTTATTCCTGATACTAATAGGAGAAATACCAGGAGCATAGAACTGGAACAACAAAAGAACAACCACATGCTCATAGAGCTTATTAAAACAAAGAAGAAACAAAACAGGAAAACGACGACCACAACCTGCTGACATAATCTTCGTGCAAAAAGGCCTTGATCCATAACATTAGGTTGGTGGGTTTCCTAAGCTCAGGTTTGAAGAGACCTTACCATCCGCCTGTTTGCTGCTCTCGCCTTGTCGAGCTCCTGCCCTGACTGCTCCTCGCTTACGTGGTGAAGTGAGTACATTGACATTTCTCATTTTAGCACTCATTGCGGTGCTGATTGTGGGCCTATAAAGTCTCCTACGAGATCCCTGTTTCTTCTTTCCCCCTTCCGCTTCCTTCGTTTTCCCTTCCATCTCCATCATCTGTTCATCTTCAGCTTGCCCCGGGAGCAGTTCCTTTTCTTCCTGCACTGTCAACAATTCCATTTCTGGAAAATAAACCTCATCCTCCAACACCTTGTGATCCTCCTCAATATATATAATTTCTTTTAAAAAACTGAATTATAACAGTTGGTTAATATTTTTTTTTTCTATATTGATATTTTTGAGTCATCCTGTAATCTATATGTATAAAAATAAATAAATAATTATTTTAAAATTATATGTTTTTGTTGTAGTTAGATCTTTTATTTTTGATATAAGTTAGATTCGTTCCATTACTCGTTTTGTGAGTATATTGAGTTAGATATATTTTTCTAATTAAATCAAATCAAATCAGTTTTATTTACCGCTTAATGCAAGTATTTTATAAGATTTTTAATAATTGGACATATGTTGATTTTTAAGATATATTGAAAATAAAGTGACGATCAATAAGAATTTACAATCATAAATATGAGTATAAAGATAAACATTTGAAATTTCATGAGAACATATTAATATTTACAATAATTAAATATTTATAAATTCTAAATTATTTTATACCTTAGATTTCTTAAAAGGTAAATTGAAATTTTTTAAACAATCTTAAAAATGAGAACTTAGATTTACTTGNGTATAAAGATAAACATTTGAAATTTCATGAGAACATATTAATATTTACAATAATTAAATATTTATAAATTCTAAATTATTTTATACCTTAGATTTCTTAAAAGGTAAATTGAAATTTTTTAAACAATCTTAAAAATGAGAACTTAGATTTACTTGAGTATTTTGATTATTTATCTATTAAGTTCCATAAACATAAAAAACATAAAATTAAAAAGCAAACTATATATTAAAAAGAATTTTTAATAACAATAAAATATTATATTTTCATTTCATTAATAGTGTATAGTGCTACGCTATTTAAAAAAAAAATTGAAATTATTTGATCAGAATATTTATGTGTTAAACAAAATTATTTTATTTTTTAATATCTCTTAAATAAACACTAAAAATGTTGTTTTATGAAAATGTCGAAAAAAATATTTAATTTCGTTTATATATAAACATTTTTATTTCAGAAATATTTCTTTTTTTTTTTGTATATGTGTGTTTAAAATGTAAACATAAATTAAAAAATTAAGTAAAATCTTATTATGAGAAAAGGAAATACATTATTAATATCAATCTTATTTAATATTTTTGTTTATTAAAAGTATCTGTGTAATTAACCATCGTGAGAGTTAACGTGAGCGCGACACGTAGGAAACTGACTTCTCAAATAATATTATAGAGATACATTTAAATTAAATATTACTATTTTGTGAACTTTCTTTTTTTTATTAAATCATATTATATATACTTATATTTTCATTTTTAAATAGTTTTGTAAATTTTATAAATGTTTCATTTTTATTTTATATTATTATTTGGAAATTTTTGAAAAGGAAATAATATTTAATTGTATTTTTAATTCATTAGGGATATCATAGTAATCAACCAGCGTGAGAGTTAACGTGAGCGCGACACCTAAGAAAATGACTTCTCAGATAATATTATAGAGATATTAGGGTTTTCGTTTCAGCAGATCTGGTTTCTGGTGGCGTTGTTTTGTTGGTTTCAAGGGGTTTAAGATCTGAAAGTGTTTGTTTAGCAATGGTGAACAAAATTCCAAAGGGATTGTTTAGAATCTTCAGTGTTGTATATGAAAGTGTGGATGATCCTTCACTTGATTCAATAATCTCATGGAGCCAAAGCAACAACAGTTTTGTCATCGTGAATCTTGAAGAGCTAAATCACAGAAAGATATTTGCAAGATTCTATAGCCGCCATCTCCCAGATCTCTTCTCCGTACTCGAGTATTATGTAAGCTTTGTACTCCCTCCGTTTCATATTAAGTGTCGTTGTAGAGATTTTTTTGCGTTACAAAATAAGTGTCGTTTTCGGTTTTCAATGCAACATTTATTAATTTTATTATGTAATTTGTTTTTCTATTGGTTAAAATATGGTTAGGTGTATGGGTAACTGTGTTTTTATATAGGAAATATATAAAATTAATTGTTACCTTAATCCGTGTGCACAGCTGTAGAGTGACACTTATAATAAAACAGAGGGAGTATTTGCATGCTAGATAACCTAATAATCATCTCTATCCCCCTTTCTCTCGTTCTCATCAAAATAGTTTCTGGATACACCCGTTAGTCTTAATCCTCAAATTTAAAAAAAACTATTATACATAGATATAACATGGCTTCTAAATTGCCAAACTGTTTTCTTAATTAAATTAACATTAAATAGTTTTTTTGACTAAAACAAAAGATGTTTATGCATGGTCCTCTAATTTTTAAATCCGGTCTTATCTCTCATCTTGATAAATGCATTTTGTTTTCTTTTGATTTTGGTAGGGATTTGAAAGAATAAAGGGGGCTGGGGAACTGGAATTTGGAAATGTTAATTTTGTGAGAGGTCGACCTGAGCTTTTGGAGAGGATGCATTCCAGGGTTGTTGCAAAGATGGGCAATGCAGCTTATCAGAGAAAGCAAGCAGCCGATGCCTTTCAACGTTTAAGCATTTGATAAATACCATCTTGCATGCTTGCTATTGCGTTGCCCACAACCCTCATCTTTGTTGTTGTTTTCCGTTTGCTTTTTCTCATTAATCAAAGACTTTTTTTGTAACACATTCATTTATCAAAGGCTTTAATTGCTTTTGTTGTAATAAATGACATGTGGGAGTGATTCTAGCCTGAGTTCCAAAAAAAAAAGGGAGTGATTCTAGCCTATTATGTGCAAGATTTATATGAAAGAACCTAAAAAATCTTCTGAATGCCAAGGAAGCAGTAAATAGTTTATAGTAACTACTTCCCTCTCTTTCTCCCATTTGGTTGCCAAAGAATTTGAAAGAAGCCCTTATTTTACACGGTATAATATCATGTATCCTCATAGATCATCCAAAATCTATGTTCTATGACAAGTGAAAGATAGAAATTTCATCACATTATTATTTCAACCTTCTAGTTTACCACATTCCAAACATAATTGTAAATGAAACTACACAATGCTAATCCATGCAGTTACTTGAGGACGAAGTAGCCTGACACAATCAGAATAACTGTGACGAACAAAGCTGATAAACTTGTCCTTTTTGGTAATTTTCCGGCATCTTTTCTCAACATCATAGCTTCATAAACCGGCAAGCAATTCACCACCGCAAAACTCGCCAACATCAACTCAAGAACAAATCTTTCTCCCCAAATAAAAAGCCCATAAATCCCCCAAACAAAGGCAAAAAGATTTACTATTGCGGCCGTAGTCAAGGGCAAGAACATGGACGAAGAGGGTCCAAAATCAAAGATCTCTTTCTCATACCTCTTAATTAGTTCATCATCTTCATTGGCTTTGCTGGTGAGGTTGAATCCATGAGTGGAGAGGTTTAGGGTTTTAAGAGTAAACTCAATGGAGCCGAATAAAAATGAAGTGAATCCTCTTATCATCCACATTCTTTGATCGTTCCACCATCCGCCATAAGTTCCTCCTTCTAGTAAAAAGTCTAGTAGATCTTGCAGGTAAGCACCAAGGAACAAAAAGATGTAGAGCCAAAACCATGGATCTGATGACTTGGGCAAGACGCTAACCCCATATAGGAGGGCAAGTTGGGGCAAGAATCCATATACGATGATAGGTATGAACCAAAACGCCCAAAATGCATATTGACAATAGCCCACACCCATTAGCAACCCCACTGATTTGATTCCATACGTAAGGGGACTATATCTTGAGATGGAAACTTCAAGAAGGCCAATAGCCCATCTTTTTTGTTGGCTTACTACATCAAATAGACTTCTAGGGACATCGCCACAAAATGCTGGTCTTTTGGGACTGCAAAAGACTGATCTCCATCCTTCACAGTGGAGCCTATACCCAGTATAGTAGTCTTCTACTAAAGATCCATATCTAAATCCAATCTGCATTGTTATTAATGATAAGGGGATGTTAGATATTATAACAAACAAGAAAATAAAGATATTACAAATGTCAAGAGACAACTAACATTGTCTTTAAAAACCCATCTTAGACAACCTATTACAAAAGAGGATAATATAAATGTTTTCTATGAATGAAGAATTAATATTAACTACATTTATCTAAGATAGTTCTTATAACTAGTGCACCTACATGTTAGACAATTAGAAAAAAAAATATTCCCAATCCATTAACTTTAACTTTAGAATGAATATTGTTTAGCTTTAACGACTAAGTTTTTTTTTTTTTTTTTTTTTTTTTTTTTTTTTAACGACTAAGTTTATAACAAATACTGTATAAAATAAGACTAGGTCAAGCTGATATGTGAGGGGTGATGATTTTATCTTACCTTGGATCCCCAATTGGTGTTGTGCTCGTAGTTGCATCCTGCTACACTATGTGCCAATTCCAAAACATCTTTAGCCTCGATGGATTTATCCGCGATCCGATTAGGTTTAAGTTCATCTATCTCAGCCAAGATCAAACTAGAAGGAGGGCCATAGAAAACCCGCCGATTGAAGAAACAACCAGTTCCCACGTGATTCGGCCCCATAAGCCCATCAAAGCCAATCATATTGATTTCGAAGAGGCGTTTGTACTCGCATGCATAGATATCATTCTTGCTTACTCCTTGGAACTTTTGAGGAAACTGCACGTAACCTAAACCGGATTTGATTTTAGGGTCAGTTAGATAGCACAAGGCACGAACCGGGGTCGTAGGATCGTTCGAGTACATGTCACAGTCTAGTGTTAGAATGACTGGTGAGTTCGTCATCACCCCAGAGACCCGTAGCTATTATGAAAAATAAAAGATTCAATTAACTAAATGTAAACCAAAATGCTAGCTAATTAAATCAAATTGAAAACCAGTTAGAGGTAGGGTTTAGGTGATACCAAGGTATTAAGAGCACCGGCTTTGAAATGATGTGATGAACCTTTACTCTTTTCTCTTGACACATAGATTAGGTTTGGCATTATATATTTCCCGGTATCGTCCATGTCTATCTCGCTATTTTGCAACACCTGCTCTCAGATTATTCAAATTAACTTTTGTAATTATTATGTTAAGAATGTGTTGTTTTAGAGAACTGATCTCTTAAGAATATTATATATAAATAGTATTGAGAATGGATTTTATTTATAAAGATTATATATAAATACCTGAATAATAGTGGGATGTTCTTGACGAGTGAATTTGTGGGTCCACAAATCAAATACTCCACGAAATTGATCGCATGTGATATACTCAGTGTCAACCTTACCACTATCAACCACATGTTCTACTCTGCTCTTCATATCTTCGTACAATATCTGTTCCACCGCACGATAATTACATATACCTGTTTGTTAGGTTACGATAATTCCATAGTTTGTCTCATTGGCCATGAGCCAAAAAACATAATCGGTTGATAATACTTTGGTTACATATACATCTCATTGGCTCATATAATTTACTCAATCAGTATTCTTAAGTATTTTATTTCTTGTGAAAAGTTTAGAAAGTTGTATAATACTTGATCCTGTTTATGTTAAAGATAAATATCATCGGTTGATAATACTTTGGTTACATATATATGTCTAGAAGTCGTATAGTTTAGAAGAAAGCATTTAGGAAATTAATATACAAATCTCTAATGTAAAATTTCATTTTCTTATAAAATAGAATAACTTTGTAATGGAGTTGGTATATTTCGACCATATTTCATTTTAAAATGGAAAATGAAATAATGAACACAAAAAATAAAAAGGTACTTAATTTATGTTAATTTATGTAGGAAATCCATAATTACTCCATTATGGTCTTATTCCAAACAAAACGAAGTTAGAGATATACTTAGGAAAAAGTATTTAGATAACTACAATAATACAAGTCCTATGATTCATATCGCTTAGGGTATCTCCAACCCAACTCCATTTTTTACTCTAAAATGGAGTAAAAGAGAATATGGAATAGAAAACACTCCAAGCATACTCCATATTCTACTCCATAATAGAATTTACTCCATAAATGGAGTAATCTATTTTTTGTTTGTTCATCACTCCATTATGGAGTAGAAAATAGAGTGGGGTTGAAGCATTTTTGTTCCATATTTTCTTTTACTCTATTTTAGAGGAAAAAATAGAGTTTTATATTGGAAATGCTCTTCTAAGAAAGTAATTAGGTTACGAGTGCCAGTCTTAATCTTATCGTTTAGGAGAAATCCTCAATGGTTAAAACATTAACAAATGAATAAAGGTGATGTCACAGTTACCAAAAATCTTGGGAACATAAACATTATCGTCGAGGTGATACAATAAGTAGGCGTGGGCAAAAAGTATCAATAAATTTGATTATATTTGAATCGAAAATCTTGATATATTTAATTTTACGAAACAAATTAAATACAGAAAACAATATCCATAAAAAACAAATTAAATTACAAATACTAATATTTTCATAAATATATATTCGTTTCGATCCGTTATATGATATGTTATATGTATATATACATATATTTACCACATTGTATAATATATATATATATTATAAATATTATATTATATTTATAACAATTCTACAATGTTTTTTTAGAACTTCAAAAATTAATAAATTTGTATTCTTTACGTTTTAATTTAGTTATTGTTGTAGAAATAAATATGTTTCAAAATAAGTATGTTTTATGATTTCAATGTAAAATTTATTAACTTTATATATTTTATTTTTATTAGATGAAATGTGGTTAAATATATAAGTAATAATATTTTTGTTTAGAAAGTATACAAAATTAAATGATTTTTAATCTGTCTATATAAATCTAAAACGATAATTAAAATGAAATATAATGATATTATTTTTAGATTTTTTGTTTATTTTAAAATATTTATTTTATTTATACGGATCAAATTAGATATCCAATTAAAAATCTGAAATTCTTCGAATATTCGAGACACCAAAGATCCGGATGACTACTAATCGAAATAGATATTAATTATTCGATGAAATCGTGGATCACGACTATCTTCAAAAATTCAACTCGAATATCCTATCTGTGCCACACCCCTAACGA
Source organism: Eruca vesicaria subsp. sativa (assembly GCA_932364175.1). Lineage (NCBI taxonomy): Eukaryota > Viridiplantae > Streptophyta > Magnoliopsida > Brassicales > Brassicaceae > Eruca > Eruca vesicaria. Next base: position 325,385 of record CAKOAT010080710.1, read on the forward strand.
TAAGGAGTCGTAGAGTTGTGAAGGATTGACCCTTCAGCAGAAGTTGCACAACAATGACTCCATTATTTTTACAAATACAATCAAATTTGTTTTGTCTGTTCCTACCAATTGTATTTTTGTTTCTATTTACGAAATTTAGTACGTTCTATTTTTTGTATGTTAAAAATTATAAGGAATATTATTCCATAATTCAAAGTAACTGAAAGAGTTACAGTTTTAAAAATGTGATGAAAGATTACTAAATGAAAGAGAATGTAAATTACTAATTAAGTGAACGATCATTGCAACGGTCTTGATAGTTTTTGATAATTAATATTTAAGTGTTAATTCGAGAACGTGGTTATCTGAAGTCTATTTATATATACTTAACAACTTAACGTATAATACATACCTTTAGATTATTAGCTTCGTCATTCCACGCATATGACTGTGATGAAAAATATACTTCAGGAGATCGATCTTGAATATTGTTATTCTTGCAATATGGCAGCCAAAGCTTAGAGAACTCAGCAGCTTCCATCAAAGCAAACAACGTCAAGGAGGATCCTCCATCATCCGACACATAGACAGAGATCTTGTCGGATGGATAATCGTAGGCCATCGCAGATAAAGCAGTGTTGACCACCATCATGGGAGGCTCCTTGTACGGATCAGCCGTGCATATAAACACATCCAGCTTTGGAAAGTCTTCCTTCGGTTTAGCTGCATACATCTCAGGGTACTCGGACCGATGAACCGGGTTAAACCGGAGGGAAGCTTGGGTGGCCCACATGAAAGCGAGAATGACATCGGAGATGAGAAGAAGAGATGTTATTAGGGTTGTGTCTGATTTGAGAAGTGAGTTTATATGATGGTACATGAGGGCTAAGATGCCACATGTGTGAATTACGGCGTATATTCTGTACGGAACGGTGCGCCGGCACGGATGACACGTGTGGAGGGTTGTGCCGCCGACCGACTGTTTTCTATTATGAGCCTCCATCGTTTTAGTCTCTTCTTTTCTAGTAGATGTAAATGGGGTTGGAGAAGCTTGGTAAGTATAACAAGGCTGACCACTTATATATTGTTGATATTTATGGTCGAGTTTCATTGGAGAAAGACAATTTTATGATTTTTTCTTTTAATATGCAAATGAACGAATAGTATAATTTTATAAAATGACAAAAAATGTTTATAAAATGAGCCATCACATCTATGCAACTTAACTATAATCTATAGTACTCAAATATTTTTTATAAAACGTTGTTTATTTACTTTTTGAAATGTTTCCTAAAGAGGTTATTTGTAAAATGATTAAAAACCTTATGATCATCCATTTAATATTGTTTGATGTATGTACATATGAATTCTTGTGATCATGTATATTGATTATTGACTGTTTTTTTTTAAAAGATAAAATTATTTATTGAGTTTTGAAAGGGAAAAAATATATTCAAATTTCGCTACATTTATTGGAAAAGGAGGTAATATCACATGGCTGATTCAATGAAGGTATGAAAAAAAATAATATTCACAAATCCGGGCGAGAGAGGGAGGACGAAAGAATACAAACAATAGATAACGCCATCAACTTCACTATCTAACACCTAGTGATATCGTATTATGTCCGGTTCCACAACGCTCCCACATGCTTTGTATGCATAGTATATACTGTATAAGAGATTCGTATACGGTATAACTTGGATGCTTACGAAATGTTAACTGTGGGCTGTATGATACACGAAAATCTCAGTCACAAAAAAAATGATACACGAATATCCAGCCATAAAGTGGAAAAAAAATCATACCATAACTACTTCGTCTATTTTTGACCACGAAACAGTGAGAGAAAAACATTCTAATCAGACCGGCGGCCATGAGATTTTTGAGGGGACATATAGCAATGTCTATGTAAAAATATTTTTTTATCAATTTCAGAGCTTAAATTTTTTCTTTAAGTGTTGATGTCTATATAATCTTTTTCAAAAATTTTGAAGACCTATTATAAATGTTTCATTACGCATGATTCAGGGCTAACCCTGATCCTAATGTTGTTTCCAAGTTTCTTTGGAGGAGAGCGAGTAGTGTACGTACCTGAAGGGTATTTCCAGATGAATCTGATCTAAGTTACTACATATACAAAACCTGTGTCTACGACTACGAGTACTACTAACAAGTACCATACCAATTAAGAAATAGGAGAAAACGTGCTGGAAGTTTTGTTTTGACAACATATATGTACATTGACTGTTTTGACACTTGCATGAAAAGTTAAAAGACAACAAAACTAAGAAGCATAAAAGGAAAAGAAGGCTTACATAATTCGCAATCTTTATTTTTCTTCTCCTCTGTTCGTTACATCTTCGCATATCTTACACACACAAAAATAATTAAACTTACAGAAGCCTACCCATAGAAGAAAACCCTCTCTCCCCACAAACCCTCTTTCTCCACAAGAAGCTCCCCAAAAAAAACGAGCCATTTTTTCAATACCTTTTTACTTTTCTTGCGACGAGACGTGGTCTCTTTTTGATCTCCCTCACAGACAGAGCAAGACAAAGCAAATAAGGAGACAGAGAGTGTAGAGAACTTAGTTGGAATGTTTCTCAGTTTTGGAGACTGTTGTTGTTAATGTTGTGTCAACTTCCGTTAACAGTATCCTGAGTTGGTTCCCGGGAGTCATCTTCTTCACTTCCTCTTTTGACCATATGAATATTCTCTTCACCATGTTGCAGAACTCACTGTGACCACAATAAACATATATGCGTTTCTTTTATTTTTTGTGTAATGAATCTATTGAATAAATAAGAGAGCTGTCACTTACGGCCATGGGTCATCACCGACAAGCATCATATCTCCCTCATCGTCTGTGAACACTATCTCCCATTGATTCCGACTCTTCAGCTCGCCTTCTATGGAAAACAGCTTCTCAAGGTCGTCTATAAGCTCACTGTATCCATTTAGTGCTGTTAAATCCACAGCCCTGCCCACCGGTACGCCTTGCATTTGCACCTGTGTTCATATAAACATTCTAGATTATGTAAGAAAGATACGTTTATATGTGCATACAAAGTGTTCACAACATACCTTGGTACGGCTTCTTGTAGAGCTGATTTGCTTGCTTTGGACCTCTTTTGATGATGCTTGTGCAGGCTCCTGCTTTTTCTCCTCTGATAATTTTGAAACCTCGGATTTTGGGTCTGAGTTGCTGTCTGGAGTTAAGCTCATTGGTTGCATGGGTGCAGTTTTCTCCTCAAAAGCCGGTATAGAGGGACTGAATAAATCAATTCCAAATAATCTATAACTAGCGGTTGTGGTCTCTGGTTTCTTCTGCTCCACTGGGAAAACCATTTGGTCGTTAAGTGTTGAAGCTTTTGAGACATTGGAGGCAGCAGAGTAAGGACTGATCGGCCAATCAGATTTCTTAGCAGCATCCTCACGATAACATTGCTGAGGAGAATTCCTCTGTGAGGTGATGCAAGATTGTGCGAACTCATGGGATTGAGTCAATGCAGGACTCCAAAGGTTTGGAGCTGTTCTTCCTACATCTAAAGACATGATGTGTGAGTGAGATATGTAGTTAGGAAGCTTGAGAGCTATGTAATAGCATTAGATTGTGCCTTACCAAGTGCAGATACTTCAGTAACATGACGGGGTCTTTTCTTTGGCATAACTGGGTGAGGAACATTCTCTGAAGTTACAAACGGCTCGATCTCCCATGGTGAAACTTTGTCGGGTCTTGAAATCGATGCAGGTTCATCCCAATGAACCTACACAAAAAAGGAGAAGATTGGGTTTGAGTTTTTTTTTCGCTTTATAAACATTTTAAGAAGCATGTATAAAAAGGTGGAAAGTAATTTTACTTCTAGGCATCGCCATTTTGAGTCTTTCCAGTGAGTAGAGCAGTCTTTAACACCAACAACCGTGCCGGAAAATCTTCTTTCAGGGGAATCCTCTCCCTCAAACCTCATCTTAAATCTCATCCCTACAGAGAACTTATTGTTCATGGCTTCCAGGTATTTGTTCAAGCTAATGATGAATTGACTTGTCCTGCTCAGACCAAGATTAAATCAATAAGTACAGTGTTTCGAAGAAACTCATTAAAGATGTTTAAATTTAAAGAGTAATGATTGTATACCTTGGTTTGTAGTAAACGGTGAACATTGATCTGGTTTGAGTAGCATGACATGCAGTAGCAAGCACTCCCAGATGCATGCTATGACTTGATATGACGGATGATGGCATATTGGTTTGTTGACGATTAGCACGTCTGATTCCAACCCGTAACTCTCCATTCTCTCCTCTAAACAAATATAATATACTTGTAAATATTCGAAAATCCACATGTGGAAGATATCAAAAGAAACAGAGCAGTGTGAAGTTATACCTAAGGAACACAAAGGTGTCCCCAGCTACCAATCTCTTTGCTGTAACAAAGGTGCTCCACCCTGTGGTCAAAAGATGCCTCCTTGGTTGACCTATATATTAGTTTTCAAGTAAAACAAGATCAGTAATCACAAAAAAAAACTTGATTGTCACATGAGTGTATCTTGTGGATATGGCCCAGAGGAAATCTTGTAATAGTAATTGATTCATCACCTCTAAAAATATGCTTGAATTTCCACTGATAACCGTGCACATCTTCGGCTACTAACTCCTGGGTTGGGGTTTGCTGGGTCATATCCTAAAGGAAGATAACAAAATGAAATTCATGTTGTAAGGCTAATGTGAAGGCATTTGATAAGAAACAAATCAGAAAGAGTGTCCTAAAATTACCAGTGGGGGAAGGCACTCTGTAGCATGTTTCCTAAGGACAGAAAACCCACCATGCGTGCTTGTATCAGACGCAGTCAAGACCTTGCTGAAAGAGTGAACTTTGGGCCTTTGAGACTCGGGAGGAGGAGAATCAGGACTCATAGGTTCATCAACCTGATGCAGTTTATACATTTAGAGATCAACACTCATTGGATGTTACAACAACTTAAAAAGAAATTTAAAAAAAAAAGTGAAATTAGTCACTCACTGTTCCTTCAGGCATCAACATAATCTGAGCATACACCTCATCCGTATCTTTCTCCGCCTAATAACAACAAGTGATCAACCATCAAGACTTTCATTAAGTCAAACAAGATCCGAAACTTTCTCTAGCTTGTAAGGTTCATCTAAATCATTTGTTAACTAATAATCATTTCCAATAAAAAGAAGACAAATGGATCATCTAGTCAACTCAAAAAGCCCCCTCCAACACATAGTCAACATAAAAGGCTAATCAAGTTTGTTACTATCATCAACTTGGTCAATGGATCTATGTTTTTATCAGAAAAACAAACCTGAAGACGAACGTTCATAACTCTGCAAAGAATCTTTGGAGGAAGATCGAATAACGGTTTCGTAGGTTTCACCGCATTCAAATCCTGTTGCGTTGACGCTTCCAACTAAAACAAAACAAAACAAAAAAAATCAAAAATCAAAAATCAAAAATATTAATCGGAACAAACCGATCTAATAGTAAATGTGGGGAAGCTTACTTGTTCCATGTGACCTTGAGGAAAGTAAAACACTCTCTCCCCAGCTTGAGGAACATCCACCACAGGTCCCGCACATAACTTCCACAGCTCTCCGTACATATGCTCTCCTGTTTTTTTTACCGCCAAAAAAAAAATACTCAGAAAATAAAAAAATACTCGCCGGAAAATTTTTAAAGAAAGAAAAAACTACCAAACTGCAAAAACAACATACCTATCGTCATTAGCTCTCTTATTTAACCAACCGAATCCAAATCGAATCTTGATTAAATCTTCTTCTCTCAATCACTACTCACACTCTTCTTTCTTCTTCTGTCTTCAATCAACGACCAAGCTTGAAATCAAATCCAGATTAAAGTGTGTCCTAAATGCGAATTTAATTGTTGTAGAAAAGTCTTTCCACGAGATCTGAACCGTAACGTAACGAAATCACTAATCCTTTCTCTGTAACTGTAATCTCTTCTTGCTTTCCCGCTAAACCGGTTTACTCGCCTCCCTTTGTACTAAACAAATCAACGCCGTTACGGAAAACAAAAAGGAATCTTTTTTGTGTAGCTCAAGAACCCTGTTTAGGAAGCGCGTCTTAAATGTTTCGAGTTTAAGGACTCAACACCTTCTTTGCTGGCTTTTTATCACCGTTTTCTCTGTCTCTCTACCTATAAAACAATTCTTACTTTTTTATTTATTTAATTTAACTTTTGGATTCTTTTGTTGAATGCCCAATTCTAAGTTGTTGTTTAAGTAACTGTAAATCTGTGACAGATATGTGCTTAATATTTACTTTTACCTTTTTTCATTTAGAATCAAATCTATTAAATTACAAATTATAGATTAGATTATCTTAAAAAAATTGAAAATATCTAACACGGTTAAAAAGGGAATGTACTCCACTCTAAAGCTTTCCACGTCAAATTGAAAATTCACACCAATCAGAGAGTTTACTTTGTCCACGTCACGTTTCCTTTAGCCATGTCACCTACAAACTTTCTTTTGCTTGAAAAAACTTTGAGAATCGATTTCTCTCCTTCCGTCTCTACGTAACGCTTTTTCACTATCATCTGCCTACACGTATGTTCTTCTATTCCTTAGGATCTATGTTCTATAACTCTCCACTATTGCGCGATCTATGTTCATCTACTCTCCATCTCTAGTGTATATAAAATGCACTTGTTTGTTTAGTTATTGCAATATTAGATCCAAATAATCATCACTATTATTTATTATTTTCTATTACACTAATTTATTGATCTGCGTATTTATCTTTTAAAAAATCCGGCGATAATCTTTATTATTTTTCTTTATTTTGTATTTAAGAAAGAAATAATATCAGTTTGAGTTCTTAATTTTCAAAATAATTAGTCTACTTAACATAATTGGGTTTTTCTAACCAAAGTAAATAACCAATTCTTCAACAATTTAGTAAAAAACTAAAAGCTCATCGAAAATAATTTATTTGTGTATTTTAGTACTAGTAATAAAGCAGACTTTATAGGTTGTAATTATACCTACTTTTTACTTTTGTGAACGTACTAAACAATTAGCGTTCGTGGATGCAGAATATTAATTACTGGATAAGTCATTAATGTGTTGGCTTTTAAAGGATGGTACGGAGCGTGAAAGCGCGTGCCCTTGCCGTTAGGGTAACGGAAGTCGATCAGGAGACAGGAGAAGAGTTTAAAAGCCGTAATCGTTTGGATTCCGTCAATTTCGCCGTCTGCTCCAACACCAGGCAACAAGGCTGGCTAGGAAAGGCAGAATCAGGTTTTGACCTCGGACTTTAGTTAAATTACTTTTGTGCCACTAAGGTGGGACCAAACATGAAGCATGTCGGAAGTGAAGTGTTTGGTCTCTTTTTCACGGTTTAACCAAATTACCCGCCACACTGGTTTACGCGCGTAATTTCCATTATCATATTTTATGATCAATTTTATTTGGATCGTTAGTTTAGTGGTATTTTAAACCACATTTTCATCTTCACATATGAGTTCGATCATAGACATGGTAAGAGTAGTGACCTTTAGATGATTAACTACTACATAACTCCACTGTCTAATCAATAACTACGGACAATTCTTTTGCTTTTTAAACTAGTTATGGACAATATATATGATGTATTAGGTGATGTAACATTAGATGATTAACTCCACGGTATAATCAAATCACTATAGACGATTCTTTTGTTTAAAAAAATAGCTACGGACACTATCTATGATGTAATAGATGATGTAAGGGTAATCAGCCGATCAGAGAATCACCAATCCATTAATAGAACTTCTATATTTTCTTACTTGTCTGGATTAGTTCCTTAGTTAAGTGTTATATTGTAATCCCAAAACGATATCTTTCAGATAACTTTATTTTCCAAACATTTGCACAATCTCTAGTATTGACATTAGATGATAAACTACCATCTAACTCCACTGTCTAATCAAGAACTATGGACAATTCTTTTGTGTTAAAATACTTCTGGACAAAATATATGAAGTAATAGATGATGTAACGATAATCCGCAGATGAAAGAATCCGTAAATATATGTTCTATCTTTTCTTTTTACCCACCAATCTTTTTGTCTGAATTAATTGTTTTTTCAAGTGTTTTATATTGTAAAACTCAATTCAAGATCTGTCAGATAACCTTTTCCAAACATTTGCACTATCTCTAGTAATGTATTGTATGGCGTTTGTATTTAATAGAATCAAGTATTCTTTATATGATCAATAATTTTAATTTTTTTTTAACAAAAACTAATGTCGATATAGTCATTCATTTGGCCATGAATAATGCCAAACAATATATAATAAGATGAAAATTAGAAAGATGAAAAGTCTATACTCCGTGGTCCATCTTCCATTTTACCAATAAATTACTTACTTTATTGCTTAGTTCTGTTTTAATTGTGTTTAAAATATAGTTAAATATGGCAGAAAACGTCACCTATGACGTATTTTGACAACTTCTGCAGCTCCCTTTAAGGATATAAATAAACAAGATGCCTTCAAACCCACCACCACCATCTCCGGATTTTCTCTTTCTCATTTTAGACTATCTTATTCTTTTTTCTTTCTTTTTTTGTTTTTGTCAAAAAACTAGTATCTTATTCTATTTTTAATATTAACTTGGTATCCTGTTCCCGTATATTCCTAGAGCTTGTTCAAACGAATCTCAAACATTAGTAACCAAATGTAAAAATATATGTATAGATTTCATCGGTACTCCTAAAAATACGATACATTGTCATATAGCTCCCACAGTTTTGGTCTCAAATGAGCTCAATTCATTTACTAAGTCTTAGTTTTGTTATTATTATAGATTTATAAGATGAACTCCATCATTCATCTATTTGTATTAGTTGCTTCAGTTTTAACCCCATAGTCAACCACCGATATAGTTACTCTTTGATATATGTTTTGATATTTTCAACTGATCATATGTTTTGCTAATCTCTGGGAAATGAGAAGTACGTATCGTTGTTATATTTAAAAATTTTGTCTTCAAAATCTTTAGCATTGACTTGGTGATTCATCAGTAAGAAGTTAATTTCTGGAATAAAAAGTCAATGAATCTCTTAAGAAAAAAGGGGTAAGATTCCATATACCACTTTGATGCTTTCATATCTATTAAAGAAGAAAAACAAGTTGCAGAAAACGACTCATGTTTCCTCACAGAGAGCTGGAAGTATGGAATATGCTCAAAGCAAGAGTTTCATCTTAATTTGAGAATCAGGGAACAACGGAGCAGGAATCAAAAACAAATTGCTTTTTAGATATAGAAGTTTAGCATGTAATATAAATATTTGATTTTTTGCGAAGTTTGCTAGTTGATTTGTTCAATATCCTTTGTTCATTATTAAGCAATTTATTTTGCATGTCGACAATTTGTGGTTATGGTTCATTATTCACAAGATTTTTAATCGGACGTTTTAATTCTTATCATTGACAAAATTAATAAAAATACAGAGAATTACGTTTATTTATATTGTGACTCTTTCTTATTTTGGTCTTGAGGTCAATGGAAATATCATTCAATTCACAATACGTGTGTTTACTGTTTAAAAGATCGTTATTTGGATGAGGGTTGTTCTCTGGCAGAAGCCGTCCCTCTCTTTGGGAGCTCTATTAAAAGTAGAGAGTTACAAGTTTTTCTGTATATGGATCAGGTGCCCACGTGTTATTACATTATTCACCGTTCGTAACCACCATTTATATATAGATAACACACATTTTTGGTCGAGCTTGGCATGAATCATGATGTCAATCTATTATTATTACACAAAAAACTTAGAAAATCTGTTGTCTAGTTAGAAATTTAACAAATTAATTAATATGTCTACAAGTTGCCACGCAACATGAATGGTATAGTATAGTTACAAAAAAAGACATGAATGGTATAGTAGGTTTTATACGTACCAAAAAGAGAACGATAGTGCAAAGAATAATCAGGGTTTAAACATCTATAAACATTTTGGCCTTATAATCTCCAATCAAAGTAAAGTTCTATTATAGATCATAAAATGGTACAAAAAGGATAAATTACCAATCAACGTATGTTTTTGTGTGAATGATTGTCTTCACACTAGTCATTATTGCGCCACAATGGTTGGAAATAGAATTTTGTATAAGTAGCTTTATTGCTTGACACCTGTTATCTTACATAATGGACTGTATATTGTGTAGATGCTCGTGTGTATGTGTATTTTTATGTTATTTAATCAAAGTGTCCCTTAGCACCCATAAGGGCCAAGGGCCACATTTCGCATTATTAGATGATTAAAATTCATCTTAATTTTGATATTGAAATTATAGTTGATCAAGTAAACTTTCCATTAAATGTTTATTAATTTATTTATTTGAATTAAGTGTTTGGTAATTAATAAACGAGGATTCTAAGATGCGTATAAAACCGGAATAAGATATCAAGAATAATTTAATAAGTTTTGTACGTGTGAACAACAACATTTCAACGATAGCTAGATTTATATGGTAATATAAAATGTTCCGAAATATGGATTATTTTATATATTTACTATATTGTTTTTATGCACACGTTAACTGACCATGGAAAATAATTATGATTTAAGATTTTAAAACTCAATAAATGTAATGAATAAAATCAAAATAAACGGAATAAAGACAGGATTAGCAAAAGATACATAGTACTATGATTGGCTGGGCAAAGATAGGTTTTGCGCACCCATGTGGAGACCAACAATTTGAATGTTTCATGGCCTAATATATATCTACACATTTTATTTGATATTATATAAACAATGGTACACTCTAATCTTATCTTTGTATAATCTGTATAACCATATATTAACTGAATGAGATGAAACTATTAAATAGCATATTAACTTTTCATGGAAAACCCTGAAATTTATTTTCCAAAAATAACAAAAGTAGAACAATATTTCAGACTACAATAACAAAAAGGAGACCAGCAAACAAAAAAAATCTAACATACTAGTTACTCTGACATTACAGTTGATTCTCTCACTGATTCAGCTTCACGAAATTTGAAATTCGTAGGCAATTCGAGTTTTAATGGATCTTCAAGACATAAAACTTATAGAAAACATACCACTGAACATGACACATATGATGGATAAGGATGTATATCATTTCACAAAAATATACAGTTAATCAAGTTACCAAATAAAAAGAGTTTATCCGGATAGAGAACAACCACTAGTAGTGTTTGGACTCACAGTTGATATTTTAAAATCATTTTACTGAAGAGTATGATGTCCCCCAAAGATAAATAATTTCTTATGGCAATTGATATTGTGATGTATAGCAGTCAAGAAGAATTTGCAAACGAGAAGACTAAAGGAGGATATATGTTGTACTAGATGCGAAGCTTCAGAGGAATCAACAAATTATGTGTTTTTTACTGTCTTCCAACATGTCAGGTTTGGAATTTTTCACAGATACCTTCACATCCAGCTATTTTCTCTTTTCAGTCCCTACTTAAAAACTTGGATCATTTATTCTGGAGAGTGCAACCGAAAATGGATAATCATCAATTTGTTGGGATTCTATGGTATATTTGAAAAAAGGAATAACAAGGTTTTCAGTGATTTAGATATTGATCCGAGGGATACACATAAATTGGCAGAGACAGAATCAACGCTTTGGATAGAGGCACAAGCCTTGAGCACACAAAGAACGGTACAACATGTGGAGGCAGTTATATCAATTCTGTGGAGGTGGTGCTTTACAGATGGATCGTGGAAGGACAATGACTCTTTCTCTAGATAAGGTGGTATAGTACTTTAGAAAGTTTTGATAGCGTAATGGGCACAAGAAATGTTCGAGCTAGTCTCTCACCCCTTCATTCGGAGGTCAAGGCTTTGATATGGGCATAAAATCTATGAGGAATTTGCGTCAGTTTCAGGTTACGTTTGCAACAGATTGTTATCAATTGGTGAAAATGGTGTCGGAACCAGAAGAATGGCCCGCTTTTGCAAATTATTCAGAAGATGTCAAAGCCCTGCAAGAAGTCTTTCTCAGCTCAGAGATCATTCATGTCTTACGAACGTAAAATAAGAAAGCGGACAGCCTAGCACGAAATGTCAGGATACAACCGTCTTTCGTCGTTCACATGGATGTGGAGTTGCCGTTATTGTTTACATAGTCAGTTTAAGTATGTTTAAGTTAATAACAAGAAAAAAAAAAGAAGGGTTAATTTAAAAAGATGACCACCAATATTTTTACTTTTCACAGAATTATTAGATTGTTTTTTTTTATAGAACAATATTGTTTTGTGTTTCTTTTTTTTTCTAAAGAAAGGATCGATGATAAACTTTGGTGTTTTCATCAAAAAACATCTTATGATGGATAAGTATAGAACTTAATGCTTAACTTAAACACATTCCCAGCGTGATATATCATGGACCTGAATTAGTGAACATCATTACTACTTTTTAAGTTGTTAAAGGCATATAAATAGTATCATATCATTCCAATAACGTATGTTTTCAGTATTTATTTTAAGTTTTAACATTAAAAAATACAATACATGTTTATTGTATAGAAATATTTTTATTTTCGTGTTGAATTATTATTTGTATTGAATGTTATTTTGTTTTTTATTATATACTATTTTTATACAGTATTGAATAATGTTTGTACATCGGGCTTTTAAAAAATATAAAGTTATTAGTAATATAATAAATAATTAATTATTTGAATTTTTTATTCAATTTTAATTATTCATGTATATTAATATATAAATTTCTGAAAATAATTATTATATATAATATAAAATGACTACTTATTTTGGACATGAAAAATGATATGTTTAAATATTTATAAAATGGCAAAAATGTTTTTATATTATTATTACTATATTATTTTTTATTAACTTTTATATATAATTAATTATGTGAAAATTAATTAATTTTTTTTAGGGAAGATTTTGTTAAAAAATAATATCTTTTGAAACTAAATCTTGTATATTTATATAAATTTTTGTTAAGATTAACTAATGATGAAAATTAGGAATAGTTAGTTTCTAATGATACTAATTGTAATTAAAATTCTAGTTTAAGGGTTAATTCATCTTTGTATTCCAGTTTTAATAATATAAATATAGAGGGTGTTAAACTTGAACACCAACTTTCATTCTTTTTTTTTATATCCAATAGTATTATATTAGGTTACATCACCAATAAATCGAGTTATCAAATCAGACAATTACAGTCCTAGTGTTTTAACCTTAAAGCATATATGTGTAAATTTCAAAAATGCTAGATACTGAAGAATATTTTCCATTTGGATTCCACGTGAAAGCTTTTTCCCAAAGGAATGTATTATTATTATTTTTTGGTAGGAAATTGGGAGAAAAAACCTCCCAATATTTATTAAAGAACAAGAATCAAACTACAAACGAGTCTGTCGTGACCGTAATGGTCCATCAACATCCTCTCTCAATCTAGTAGCGACCTCTAATGGTGCATCGTCAAGTCTATGAAAACCAAACACTAAAGAAAAGGTCAGGTTAGCCAAACCATCAGCTAAGTGATTTGCTTCCATGTATACATGAGCTATCCGGACCAACCAGTCCCTCGATAATAAGCCATGGCACAGTCGTACCAGGAAAGACAGCAGATGAGCATCACCAATCCCTGTCGTCAAAAACTCCACCACCATTTTAGAATCCACTTCCAACTCCAACCTTCTTATACTTTTTTCCCAAGCAATTACCAATCCATAGTAGACTCCCCAGAGTTCCGCCAACGGAGCAGATCATCTCCCAATATTGAGAGCGTATCCACCGTACCACTCACCATCTCCATTACGTAATACACCTCTTGCAGAAGCCGGCCTTGGGTTCCCATGCGATGCTCCATCTGTATTAAGCTTCATCCATCCTAACGGAGGAGGTGTCCATCCTACCATTATTTCAACTCTGCTCCCAATACTTGTAGCCCCCTGCTCAACCTCCTTTTCTAACATCACTTCTTTGGCCAAGTCTCTTAAGAACTTCACACGATCTCTCCAAAGTCTATTATCTCCAAATACATTACCACATCTCCACTTCCACCCCCACTAAACCGATAAGGCGAACAGCGTAGCCCAAGGACTTCCACACCCTGTTTCATTATCACATAAGTTCCTATACAACCATTCGGATAAAGACATCGAGAAGAAATCTTGTTTCTTCGTAGCTGGAACAAATCTGTTCCATATTCCTGTCATCGCTAGACAATCTCTGAGTACATGTAGGGTCATTTCTATTCCTCCTTTGCAGACCTGACACAAACCAGTCCCGCTAAGATGTCTTCTATGTCTCTCTGTGTTTGTCATAGGTGCCTGATTTCCAACTAACCAAAGGAACACTTTAACTCTCTCAGGAGCCTCCACACGCCACAACCTTCGAAAAAAGCTTCCCATGTTTGGCCCTGGAATCTCATCTCGTGTAAGTAGTTTGTACGCAGACTTCACTGTAAATAGCCCGTATGGGGTTTGTCCCCAAGCTAGACGATCCTTTGCACCAGTAACCACGTCCACCACCACTGCTGCAAGCTTCAGCCGTGTCTCCTCTGTTACAAATGGAACAATTCTCGTTAGATCCCATCCCCCACCTTCCAACCACAAATCTCGAGCTGTTATATTCTCGTATCCTCCTGGCAGCTCTGCAATCACACCTGTATCAAGCAAACGACCTGAAATCCACCTATCAGTCCAAAATTTAATCCCTCTCCCCTCGCCAATTACCCAACTATGACCAGGAAAAATCTCTTCCCTTATCCCCATTGCCACACTTCTCCAAGTAGAAGAAACATTCCTTCTTTCTATCATCCAAGTAGCATCATGAATATCTCCTACTGCATATTTGCTCCATAGAACTTTAGCCCATAAATTCTCCTTATCATATAGCAATCGCCATCCCACCTTTGCTATTAGTGCTTTATTCATATCTCTCGACACTCTGATCCCCAAACCACCCTCTTCTTTTGGTCTACAAATTTTATTCTAAGAGACCAAGTGCTGTCCATTCCCCCACACGAAGCTTCTTGATAAACTATCCAGCTTCTCAAGTGTATTGACTGGTAGCTGTATTGTACTCATCGAATGCACCGGTATTGATGATAAAACCGACTTAGTCAAAGTTATCCTCCCTGCAAGACTTAGCGTTTGTTTCTTCCATCCCGATAGCTTTGAAGCAGCTTTCTGAAGGACCTCCCCAAAAGTATCCTTATTTATCCTTTTCTGTAGGATCGGCATCCCCAAATACTTTCCCAAATCTCTTGTTGATGCAATTCTACTCACTCGGCTTATCAGTTCCCCTCGTTCTCTAGACACATTGCTTGAGAAAAAAAATTTAGACTTTGGAAGACTGACTTTCTGTCCAGAAACTCTACAAAATCTCTCCAACACTGCTCTTATCACTCTTACTTGCGACACAGAAGCCTCCGCAAATAAGATTAGGTCATCTACAAAACACATATGTGAGAGTTGTGGGAATAACTATCCACTGTAAAATATATTAGAGTTTGTTATATTCTTAAATGTTGCAAAAGGTATATATGAGAATTGTGGAAATAACTATCCACTGTAAAATATATTAGATTTTGTTATATTCTTAAATGTTGCAAAAAGTATAATACTAGTATTATTTATTGGTGATATAAAGTTATTGACAGGTTTGATAGTAAATTAGATATTTTATAGCCAAATTGAATAACCAACTTGTGAAAATGTATTGCAAATTGAAAAGCGAGTGACCACTTATTTTATATTGATTCAGGCAAGCCGGATTAATAAACTTATAGAGGGAAATGTTATTGGTCGTTGCTGTTCTTATTATTATAGTTAGTAAATTAATAATCCTAAATTAATTATTGGACGGACTACAATACAAAAACTTCCGGAATAAGTGGGATCTTCGTTCCTCACGTTTCCCTCAAATGATGTTGACTTTATTTGACTTACTCTATGAGATTCTCCTAGCCGTAGGATCTTTGAATAGTCTTTTCAGTCCGTCAGATTCGGAGGTCTAAATCTTGGAATCCCATCATCCTGGATATGTTGGCAATTATACAGAAACGCCATTGTACATGCCACCATCATTTTATTGCTTAACAATTTCCATATTTTTATAAAATCGAATTGTTTGTATTTGGATCTCAAATCTCATTAACAAGACACAACTAAAAATAAACACGATTTGTAAGTTATCCTTTTGACAATTTTTCTTAATTTTTTTTTACGTCAACGAAAAGAGCAATAAGTATAAAACTATAAATAGATATCACAAATCAAAGTTTAACATACAACTAGATCATGATCTGCGCACTTGCATAGATTTTATTTTTTGGATGTATTCTATATAATTTAATTTTATATAGTTTCGAGTTTGTCTAATTATATTTTATATTTTAAAAAATATCAAAACTGTTTGTTGTATTAATAGTGTTCAGCAGTGTATTACGTAAATATAACTGTGCAGTGAAAACATTAATTATTTATGTTTGTTCGAAATACAAAATTAAAGTTAAACTTAACTATTTGCATTTTGATGATTAATTGAGAATTTACTTACTCCTGATTAGACATGAGATTTAATATCCTTATTCGTTATCCGATCTAGGTACGTTCCGATCTGCTCCGAATAAACAGATATCTGGAGATCGGGAACATATAGTGATTTTACAGACCCGAATAGTGAAATTTAGGTCAGGATATCCAGATCCGGATCCACTATACATTTTTAAAAGATTTAAAATATAATTATATTTATAGATGTATATTGTATATTATTTTTCTATAAAATAAATAAATTTAATTTTTATCAAATTTTAATGATTTTGATCCGCACTTAAGAATGTTACAAATTTTTTATTAATCTGTAAGAATTTTGACTATTTAAAAAAATTTACATTCAAATCATCATTTTTTAATCCTGATTTGAACCCGCGGTCGAACTCGTAAACCCGGTGATTCGATATACCCTGGTTTTGATTTTAATGAATCTATTATTTAAAAGTTTGATAAAATCCACTAAAATTGTTTAAATCTGAAACTAACCGTTTAAGCCGATGGGTAGCCGATATGAAATCCAATATTATAATAATTATGTTAATATCAAAATCAAAATAGTATAACTGTTATGTTTATTTTAAAAGATTTAAAACTGAAATTAGGCATAATTAATCTTTTTAATTTGTGGAGAAATTGCCAAAACCAACCTAAAATTTCATTTCAGTCCTAAAGGTGTACCCCTTATTGAGTCAAATGCAAAACCAACCTAAAGGGGTTGTGAAGTTACTACTTAACCCTTGTGACCAAACAAAAAAACAGACAGTTATTTTACGGTTCTGTCCTTTGAAAGTCTACATGTAATAGAAAGAAGTCTACACATTTGTAGACCTCCATAGAAGTCTACTTTGTAGACGTATTCTATAGTCTACATCGTCAGTTGATCTTATAATTTAATTTTAAAAATGTATAAAAATAATTTTTGGGAAGTTTTTAAATAAATCATCAATATAAAGATTAGTATGAAATATATAAATTAAAATTTCATATAAGTGAAAAATTTAATAGAATTTATATTTAATTGGTAACCTTGTGAAAGATAATGTGATATGGTTTCCCAACAAAATGGTATAACATGCTATGTCTTTTAGGGTTAGATTCATATATTAGGGTTAGATATTTGATTTTAATTTTTGTTTTTTGTTTTTTTTGACACACTAATGTTGAGAAGTTTATATTTTCTATATTTATATATTTAATATAATAATTAAGACATTTTTGATTATCAAATAAACATTTTGGGTATCAAATTTGTGGTTTAGGGTTATAGTAGACTTACAATAAAGTCTACTTACATTCAGGGTTTGCTCAAACAATAAAGCAAAAAAAAAAGAATGGAGTTGTAGACTTACAGAAAAGTCTACACACTGATACCAAATTGACCTAACCGGATTTAATCAAGTTCGACTTTTAACTTAATCGAAATTTAACCAAACCAACATAACCGAAAAAATTACACAACATATAAATACTTTTTTTTAGGGTTTTCTGGTTTAAAAAAAAAACCTAATCAGTGGATAGTCTTGGGAAGAGGGGGAAAAGATGGCAGAGGACGATTTGGTGGTGGTGGAGGACGATTCGGTGGCAGAGGAGAACAATTTGGTGGTGGAGGAGGACGATTTGGTGGTGGTGGAGGACGATTTGGTGGCAGAGGAGGACGATTTGGTGGTGGAGGAGGACGATTTGGTGGCAGAGGAGAACGATTTGTGGTGGAGGAGAACGATGTGGTGGTGGAGGAGGACGATTTGGTGGTGGAGGAGGTCGATTTGGTGGCAGAGGAGGAAGATTTGGTGGTGGTGGAGGTCGATTTGGTGGGTATAGAGATGAAAGGCCTCCTAAAGAAGTCGTGGGTTAGTGTATATACTTGAGTTTTGTATGAAAGTTTGAGACTTTAAATTTTGACATCAGTGGATAGTCTTGTTAATTGACTTTTTAGGTTACTTTGTTTGTTTTGTTACAGAGGTTGCAACTTTTCTCCATGCTTGTGAGGGAGATGCTGTGACTAAACTCTCACAGGAGAAGATTCCTTATTTTAATGCTCCTATCTACTTACAGAACATGACTCGGATTGGTAAAGTTGATGAAATCTTTGGCGCCATCAATGAATCTGTAACCTCTCTCTCTCTATCTTTTATTTAAGGTTAATTATGTTTTTTTTTTGTTTTCTTTTCCAGTTGTTTACCATCAAAATGATGGAAGGTATTGTAGCTACTTCTTATGCTCCAGGAGACAATTTCTTCATTGACCCTGCTCTAGCTACTTCTTATGCTCCAAGAGACAACTTCTTATACATCAGTAGTTAGTTTAGTTTCCCTGAAATGTTAGCTGAGAAGTGTTCATCTCTGTAACTGGTATGTTTTTGTTCTTGTAGGGGTCAATCACCGGGTGGCCGTGGTGGTCGTGGAGGATTCTCCAGAGGTAGAGGAGGTCCTTCAAGAGGACGAGGAAGTTTCAGGGGAAGAGGACCTCCTCCAGGAGGTGGTAGAGGATTTCCTTCACGAGGTGCATTGCTTGTGTAGTTGCTCAAGGTTCATACTTTCTAATTGATGATAATGTCATCGTTGACTTTTGCAGGCTGTTATAAAGAGACTAATGACTGATGTGTCTTTTGCACATGTTTTGTATTGGTTTAAAGTTTCAGAGGACGATGTGCCTTTTGCACACGTTAGTATCTGCTGATTGATTTTACTGTACCGATAAAGCAAGCGAGGCTGCTATTTTGGAAGTGGTGAAAAAGAATTTCAGTGATCATCTTATTCTTGGTGAGGAAGGAGGTATCATCGGCGACACGTCTTCTGATTACCTCTGGTGCATCGATCCTCTAGGTTTACTGCTTCCTCTTCATTTATGGATTTCGCTTTTAGAGAAGCATTTAATCCTACTATGACTGGGAATTGAGTATTATTCTCCCCCTCCTCTTATATTATGCTTTCATTAGATGGAACAACCAATTTTGCTCATGGATATCCAAGTTTTGCTGTCTCTGTTGGTATTCTCTATCGAGGAAATCCCGATGCTGCTGCTGTGGTACATTTAATACTTCCTGCATACTCTTTGTTGATGATTTGGTTTAAGTAAAACAAACAAACTCTTTATGACGTAGGTAGAGTTTGTTAGTGGTCCAATGTGCTGGAACACCTGAACTTTTTCTGCTACTGCAGGTACAGTTATTTATGTTTCTTAAGTTATGTATTTGAGATTAGTCTAACTAGTTTACTTATTAGGTGGTGGAGCTTTGTGTAACAGGCAGAAAATTCATGTCAGTAACACTAATGCTGTAAGTAACTTAACCAGTTTCGTTTCGACATGGTGCGCACGGTTTTTGGTCTTCTTATACATCTATTTGTTGGTTTAAGTGTAGGTGGAGAGAGCACTTTTGGTTGATAATAACTGGAATGTTCAGGTACGTAAATATTTTTTCCTAAGCTGACTAACTAAAAGGTTTGTTTGCTCTGATGCTGGATTATTGAATTTTGTTTTCGTTTATCTCAAGAGAATAATATACACACAGATGTGACAAAAAAAAGTAACTCATTTGTTTGGTTTGTGTGTGTTGGGGCAGGGATCCGAATCTGAGGCCGTCGTTTGCTCAGCTGACGAAAGTGCTGAAGCCATTGAACAGGCTCGTTTATAGGTATAACTTACATTAATAAATATTATATTATTCTTGTTTTCTCTTACATTTTGGTATTGATCCGAGGTTATAACGTCTGTGTGCAGGGAACATCAGATAACGTTGTAAGTTGGTCTCATGGGAAGCAACTATTCGATCTTTGTAAAGAAAAGTACGAACCGCTTTGGATCACAGGAGGAAACCACTGTGATTTAGAGCTATAACCTCAGTACATAAAGCATCTAAATAAGTTTGTATCTGCAGTTTAGAAGTCTCCTCATCTTCCAAGCGGAACTGTGCCACAAACAGAGAAGGTGAGGAGCAGTACAGATGTTAGAGAACCTGCAAGGCCAAGTACAGATCAAAGAGAGAAGTCAAGAACTAGCACTGATCAAAGAAAGATGTCTAAGCTGAGTACAGAGAGTAAGGTTAAAGCGAGTGCGAGTTTTGATAAGAGAGAAAGAACGAGAAAAAGTGTTGACGGGTCTGAGAGAACGAGTAACGCTACAGAACAGCAAATACAAACAGAAAAAGGGAGGAAAAGTATTGACAGGTAAGGGTAAAACATTCAACAAAATCTCAAATTTTTATTAACTAATGATCTTGATAATGACTATGATGATGATGATGACAGGTTTGGGGGGGGGATGATAAGATCAGTAGGATTGTGCAACATAGATTGTTTCAAGCCTACAGCAACAGCTAAATGAATTGGGTAGAAGAGACATGAACATACACATGCATCCAAAAACATGTAATTTTAATTAGTTTGGTCTTTGGTTTGTTCTCTTTGTACACTTACACCCCCTTGTGTTTTGGAATTAAACAAGTCGCATGTGAATGATTGATGGATCCACTTGATTCAAATAGCTTGATTTGGTTATTGAATAGAATATGATAAGACCAAATTAGGTAATCTTCATTACATTTGATGTGTATACATAGCTTTCTACAAGCAACACTCATTCTGGTTACAAAAACCATAAGCCAGCAACACTCATGTTTGTTACTTATTAGTCTTCTTTCTTGTAGACTTACAAAGAAGTCTACTTGACAGAGAAAAATATAACATAAGTCTATCACATTAGACAACATTCAAAGCAACAATATAGTTTATAAGTTCAACACACACTAAAGACCTACAAATCCAATAGAAGACAACTCAAAGCAATGAGACACTAATACATAATAGAACATCCATAGCAATAAGACAACTCATAAGTTCGACACATAACACTAACACATCTAGAGTTTTTCACCACCCATTCTTTGTATACAACGAGTAATTGAGCCATCTCCTGCAAAAAAAAAATACGGTTTACATAATTAGCAAACAAAAATTTCATGTTTGATAAAATTATAAAATAGACTTACAAGTACGTGTACAATTATTAGCAAACAATATAGTCAAACCAAAAAATTTAACGTAGACTTACAAGTACGTCTACAAATTTTAAGCTAACAACATAGAAAAACCAAAAATGTGTTAACTTCATAATTATAACAGATTATCTTCTGAAAATCATTGAAGACCCTTATGATTAACTAACACACACTTTCATAACAAATTTTTTTTGAAAAAACTTAATGAATAATACACAAATCCACTTTTGATAGATTTTTCTAGGTAGACTACACATTCAGTCTACAGACGGGTAGGCGTTTTATTCAGTTTACATTTTGTAGACTGAAAATTAGGTCTACGTTTAAGTTGGTTTTTGCAATTTCCAAATTCACGGGTTACTTTCTGTATTTGAAAAAGATGTGATTTTATACGAGTAGACTTATTTTTTAGTCTACATTTTTAAAAAGGTTAGTTTTGCAATTGACTAGAATTCGTTCAGAGTTTGACTTTTAGAAGTAGACTTACTATGCAATCTACATTTTTAAATTTGTTTGAAAGAGGTTAGTTTTGCAATTGACCAAAGTTGACTTTCTACTAGTAGACAAAACTAAATGTCTACGTAACTGTAGACTGCAGTAAAAGTATACACTATAACCCGACATGTTAGTTTTGCAATTGACCAACATAAAATAGTAGACTTCATATGCAGTCTACTTTTTTTTTCCTAAGATTTGTAGACTGCATATGAAGTCTACACGTAAAGTAAGTTCTAGTCAGTTTCTAAATATTTTAGTCAAATACAAAAGAAACCTATTCAACGAAGTCAAAGTTTTGGTCAAATGCAAAACTGACATTCCGTAGACTTACCTAGCAGTCTACAAAGTGTAGACTTCCAAGAAAGTCTACTATGGTAAGTCAAAATTTTGGTCAAATGCAAATCTAACCTCTTTTATATAGATTTCTTAGTAAGTCTACCAATTTTTTGTTTTTGTTTTTGGTTTCAAAGGTAAAGACGTTGACGTACTTGTAGGTCTACATTACAAAAAAAAATTATTTTGGTCAATTGCAAAAGTAACATGTGCGTTGACAAGTAGACTTGCATCGTAAGTCTACATGTAAGTGTAGACATATAATACAGTCTACTTTCGCGATACATATCAGATATATGACGAAAAGCATGTAAATAGTTACCTTGACACCGGTTTAAAGCTTGTTTCCAAGCTTTTCCACAGTTCATAATCCAAATATGAGCAAAAGAAGCAACCTTTACGATTCACTTGTGAATAAAATTGAAACTATGAAGTTTGTGTTCATGACAATGAGAGTTATGAAGATTTTTTAGATGAAAATAGAGAGAAAATGAGAGGAAATGAAGTATTGTTTGTTTAGAAAGTGAAATAAGTGGTTGAAAATTCATAAATACAAGCTTAAAGAGCTCATCAATGGTGGTTTTTGGTGGTTGCAAATATTGATGACAATGACATTGTGGTAAATAAGGAGAAATGTTTAGGGTGTAATAGGTTTTTAATAATTTTCGAAAATAATATCATATTTAATAATAATGGCAATTTGGTAAATAGTTAGAAACATGAGGAGAGTAGGTTTTTTAAGAGTGAATAGTAATGACAAAAAAAAGAGGTTGGTTTTGTGTTTGACTTGAATTTTTGGGTTGGTTTTGCAAAACCCCCTTAATTTGTTTCATGTTGATTAATGTTTATGTTAATATGTTATAATAAAAATGATTAAATATTTTTTCAATTTATTATTTATTTGATAGTTATTTTTTTTTGCTTCATAGAATAACCCACAAAAAATTTAACTGTAAAAACATCATAATTTGTAATAATATAACCAAATATTATAAATATTAATTAACTTTTAGTATTTTACTTTTAAGTAAATATTTTTTTGTATCCAAGTAAATTTATTTTGATTCATATTTAAAATTTTTTTGAAGTAAACATAAGCATTATTTGTTAAAAATTGAAATTGTTCTTTATAATTAATATTAAATCAAAAGTTTTAATTGTAACCGAGATTTTCTATTTAAAAAAAACATATACTGGAGATTTTACTAAAGAATAAGAAGGTATATATTTAAATTAAATTTTATTAAATAGTTGAATGCGGATATATGATTAACTTCCTAAGCCTAATGTATAATTATCTTTTTATTAATTATAAGATACCGAAATATTAGTAATTTCCTAACGAATAGATACCCGCAAAATATTATATCATATCGTAGTTAGACTAATTAGACATATCGTAGTTATATTATATTATATCATATCGTAGTTACATTAATAATGTGAGGTCTAACTTAAAAATATTACCTAGAAGAAGTTGTGATGTTTCTGTTATAATAAGATAAATATATATGTAGGAACTTTTCTATGAATGATCTAATCTAAATTTGTGAAACTATATTGAAGCAGGCTAATATTTCAGAAGAATTGATCAACCACAATGATCAGTACTGAGAGAATAAGTTTTTCTTTTGTTGAATACACGTGGTTAAACCTACATAAATTCTTGAGAAAATAAAGCTTTTCTGTTTACCAATTATTACCAATGAAAATAACTTTCTACTTCTAATCCTAGGGTTATAAGACTTGAATAACAAGGCAGTGTTTAAATTACCTAACCTTAACTCCTACACTAACTAAGAGAGCAAAGTAATGAAAATCATGAGGCTGCTACTTTAGCAGTATCATGACCCAACCGCTATCTGGCCAAATCGATCTTGCTTTATCAGTAAAAGACATCCCAAAAATCGCCTTGAGAGCAACCGAACCGTTGCTATGATCACGAAGAAAAACTTATCATCAGAACTCCAAGCTCTTTGCTCTCTCTCAATCTTCTCTACATCCAGTCTGATAATAAGAAACGAGAAGACAAATATGGTCAACTATAAAAACACATCTTCGTAGTAAACGCAAAAGATCACTGACCTCAATGCATAGTTTCCTCTGGCTAATCACTACAAGAAAGCATGGCAAATTCCGACGGACATTCCGACGGCTATTAACGGCGTTGTTTTCTTTTATCAAATTCTGACGAAAAACCGACAGAAAACCAAAGAAATTTTATATCCATTTAGGTACAATTATTATTTGTAATACTTTTGCTTTTCGTCATAAATCCGTCAGAAATTTTCGACAGACATCTAAATAAAATTTTTGGGGTTTCGATAGAAATTTAATATTCGTCGAAATTTCATCAGAATATTTCGACGAAAACTGGGTGTTTGTCGGAATTTCGTCGAAAAATATCGATGAAATTCCGACGACAATTATGTTATATTTTCAAAATTAATATATATTTAAATTTGAATACTTAAACTAACCAAATAACACTTATATTCAAGTGTATAATACGAAATTAGTTGACAACCATTTTGAGTTTTTTATCAAAAAAAATTGATTCGATATACATATCAACGTATTTGTAACATCTTAATCAATATCTATATACTTCTACAAACATATCATGGCAATCTAATTCTACATTTTAATTTCATATAATATTGAGTTAAACAGTTAACTTTGTTAGTTAATCCACTTGTAAATAGTTTATAATACTAGGAAAGATATGTATTTGACAATTAGTTGATGATTTTAAACCCTAAACGCTATTTCGTCAAAACAATTTTGACGGAATTCCGACAAAACTTCTATATGCCTTATTAATCGATATTACTAAGTTTCGAAACATTCCGACGGCTTGAAAAGCCAAATATTTTGCGCGAACCGCTAAAAACGCAAACCGACAAAATTCCGACGGATTCCGGTCCGCGGTTTTTTTTTAATAAAAAATACCCTTCTTCTTCTTCCTCATTTTTCTCTCCCCCTCTTCGAATTCTCTCTTCTCTCCGCCTCTGGAGCTCTCTTGCCGGCCGTTCCTCTCCCTTTCAACTCTTCAAATCCCAACCCACTCTCCTAAAATCATGTAAGTCTTATAAATATTTTCTTTAAACTAGATTTATTTAGGTTTTGGATGTTAGGTTTTTTTTTTTTTTAGTTTTTAGATGTTAGATTTGTTGATTTTAGGTTATAGATGTTTGATTTGTATATTTTAAGTTTGGAATGTAAATTTTTAGGATAACATTGATAATTTTAGGAATTCTATGTTATATTTGTGTTTTTTACAAATTTTAGGTGGTTTATGTTGTTTTAGAAATATTTATTAAGTTTTTATATTTTATAAAACGTTTTATAAACGAATAAGATATTTATTAAAACTATTTCTGAAAATATAAAACTATTTTTATATTTATTAAAACTATTTTTTTTAAATATAAAACTAGTTTTATATTTATAAAATACTTTCTATATATTAAAAATATTTTGGATTTATAAAACTATTTTTATATCTATACAAAAGATTTTTATATTTATTAAAACGATTTTTGGATTTATAAAACTTTTTCTATATTTATAAAAAGTTTTTATATTTATTTAAACTTTTTTGGATTTATAAAAACTATTTTTATATTTATTAAAACTATTTTTGGATTTATAAAACTTTTTATATATTTATAAAAATATGTTGTATTACTAAAACTATTTTTTCATTTATAATTTTTTTTCTATATTTATAAAAAAAATTCTATATTTATAAAAATATATTATATATTTATTATATATATGTTTTTAAAAATAAAATAACTATTATATAAATATTTTTTTTTTAAATAAAACATCGGAAGAATCCGATGGAATAAATTTGTCGAAATTTCTTCGGATTAGGTGTCCATCAGAAACCGTCAGTATTTCTTCGGAACCTCTGACGAAATTCTGAAGAAATATATTTTTTTTGACTAGATTTTTTCGACGACCGCTTTTTTTGGGAATTTCGTCAGAATAAGCGTTTTCCGGCGAATTTCCAAAGAAAATGATCCTCGGAGTTTGCTTGTTTTCTTGTAGTGAATGACTCTATACGAGAAACTATAAGAGTTTTACATAACTCTAAGAGCATGTGCAACCCCAAAAACCTTCAAAGGGTTCTTAAAACTTTTTTTTAATCTGATTAAAAAAAAAGAAAAAAAAATAAAATTATTTAATCACAGACCGCCATGTGTCAATCAGGTCCGTGAACAGTATAAGAACTTCCTAAGAATTGGTTCTTGCATAAGAGTTGGAAGAGCATGAACAACGCACATCTTTTGTGCATCTCTTCAAGGCGGAAGGGGGGGGAGGAGGTCCACGAATTATCAAAAACTCACCTATACATAATAAGCGACGTTTGATGTAGGTCTTTCACACTATTCTGCGAGTCCCACGACACGTGGCGGCTCACAATTGGTTATTCGTTTAATTTTTTTTTTTAAACAAGAAAAAAATAAGAAAAAAAAAAAATAAAAGATGGATCCATTGTTTTGCGATTATGATGCTCTAAGAGGTGGGTTTTAGTTTTTTGCGGGGTCTACACCCGTTAAGAACCCCGTAAGAATCCAGGTTGCACATGCTCTAAGTCTCTGAGCTCCTTCTCCTGCTCAAAGTATTATTCATATTCTCTCGTTTGTATATTTTGAATCACAATAAATAAAAGAAATCAAACCCTAATTAACTTACCATTTTCTCTGTGCATTCTATGAGTTCTCTGATCTCATCTTTGCTTCTCTTCACAAGTATGAGGGTTCTCTTCATCTCCAAGCTAATCTCTGGTTGCTTCCCGTTCATTTCCTTTACAGAAGCCTCAAGAACCGACAGATTCATCTCAAACAACTTAGCTTTCTGCATCAACAACTTCAAAACGTTATGTTTCTCCCTAACTTCATATTTCTTGTCTCCCACGTTATTAATAATCTTCACCACAACATCTTTCTTCTTATGAGCGTCAGTGTCATTTTCAGTCTTATCCGTCGCATCATTCTTCACTTCCCCCTCTTGTTTCTCATCTACTTCATGGTCCCGTTCGAGCATACCTGGTTTAATGGGAAGAGTCTCTGACCCAACAAATATAATCTTCAACCATTTGCTCAAGAGCATCAATACCAAAAACCTCCACAACACTAAAGTACAGTAAAACTCAGACCCATAGTGATGTAGCGGAAGCTTCTAAGATAGTAATAGTGATCCGTTGATTCTGAGAATATCCGGAAAACTATGATAATCACAAAGATTTTATTTAGTCTAAGAATACCTAAGATCAATGTCTTCTTAAATTCGTTGAGATCACCAATGATCTACCGAAAACAAGGAATAAAGAAAAATCTCTTAACTTTTATTAATTCATAAAAAACTGTATACAACTCTTAAGCCTAAACGGCTATATATAACAAAATCATAAAACCCTAAAACATTAATGATAATTATCTAAATAATTAATAAAATAAATAATAAGATATTTGGAAATATTCCAAACATTTATCTACATCAAAGTACAGTAAAACTCAGACCCATAGTGACTAGTTAAGTTCAGTTTATGATATCTCAACCACTTAGGTTCCACAAGCCGGAATGTCTGAATCTGCTTAACGTTTGTAGCCACGAAACTCCCAGCGGGAGACCACAGCTTGGTCGGGTAATTCAGACTCCCTGACAAGCTAAACTCTTTGACATTAGAAGAGTAATGCTCCAAGTTTGCAATCCTCCCCGTTTCAACAAGCATCTCCTTGGCGGAGTTCTATCACGACACAGGACAAGGGTTTCTTAGATACTTATCATGGTCTTTTCCAAGCACATTGCTAGCTCCTTTCACTTCCTTGTTGTGGTCCACTACTTTTTGCTCCCTTCATGTAACCTGTAATGTGTCACAGTCCCAAGCCTATGTGATGGCACGACGGAGCCATTTATCATAAGAGTTTTGTCTTCAAGCTTTACATATCTGCGGGTCACAGTGCGTTCTTGTTCCATATTGTACCACAAGTTTTCAGATCAACAAAGCGTTGTTGCTGAGAACATGATCATACACATATTGTAACTGCATGTTTCTAAGGAGACAATAGTTTTTTTTCTTTCCCAGTTTCCTGAGGGGAGACAGAATCTGTGGAGTTTAAGTCCTTGGAGAGTGAGGCATCAGTGTAGTTCCCAATTCTATCTACAAAAGAAATATGGTTTCGTTAGAGATTGAAATGAAAACAAGATCACAATGAAAAATAGCAATCCTGTTCAACTCTTGGTGAACATAGTCCGCTAAAACTTCTTCCCTTCCTGTATTTATGTGAAACAGAACAGGTATTTTTTCAGTATGAAAGATGCGTTACTGTAACCTCTCACTCACGTCTAAAAGTAAGAAAGTCATTCTGCTAATAGTTTATTTTGGGTTTACAATATATTTGTTTAGCCAATTAGTGACTTTCTTAATACGATGGATTCTGTCTTGTTGTTGCTGACTGTAATCACAACTTGTGTCCTCAAAATTGTATCGTATACACAAGTGGTTCGGCTATATAGTAGTCCTCCCTCCGTATGTTACTCTATAAAATCTAGTTGTCTTGTCTGTTCATCAAAGCACCAGTGGTCTAGAGGTAGAATAGTACCCTGCCACGGTACAGACCCGGGTTGGATTCCCGGCTGGTGCATGATTTGTTGTAGTTGAGCTGTGATGATATTGGCTTTAGCGTTGGTTGGGTCCTTCGCATTATTCTGATCAATCTCAGATGTGCTTGCCATGTGACTGAGCTCTTTCTTTTTTGTGTTTCCTCCTAAGTTTGATTTATATAAAAATTCCAATCAAATGTTCATCTCTCGTAAACTTTTCTCAAAGTATACATGATACGTATGTGTTCTTATTCAATGAGTGTGAGGTAGTGATAATAATATTAATTACTCATGAATTGAACTAAGATAATGTTGATTCTGATGAATTGATAGGCTATCGAGACAAAGAGGCAGTGTCAATTCTGGAAAAGAAAGGTGGAGAGTTGAACCAAGCGAATGGCCGCTAGTTTCTTCGTTTCCTCTAGCGTCTTCTTGGTTAAGCACAAAGAAGTAAAAAAGAAGAAAGCTTGGTGCAAGTGACGATAAAAAGACAGGGACATCAGATTCTCCTAAGGGAGAAGTAGAATGAAATTTGCTCAAAAAAAAAAAGAAGAAAGCTTGAAGTCCAAGAAAATATTACCAATTATTATTATTAAAATTTAAATTCAAAAAAAAAAACAACAACGAAGAGAAACCACTATAGATAGGATCAAGGATTCCTGAAACTTGGTAAGAACCAACGAACTGTAGAGAAAGAAACAGAGGAAGAAACAAGTTGTGGTAGTTGTTCAACCTTGTTTGTATCAAGATTGAATACAAAGATTTCAGTGTCGTCCAAATTTATCTCATCACCAGTGAAGTAAATGGAGTTACTAGTGACGCCTTCCTGGTCCTTAGCCACCACTGTAATACCCAAATCTAAAATAATTGCCTCATCTCCCAAAGAAAATATTCTTTCCCACCCATTTGATGAATCCATCTTGAAGATTTTAAAGTTCCATGTTTCGGACATAAAAGGACTTTTGCTCTTAACCATTAAGACATCTCCTCGTACAGTGACTACTACATTCTTCCTCCTACGAACCTCTTGGACATGCCATGGAATTTGAGGCAGTCTCATCCGGCCGCCTATTTTTACTGGTTTTACGCATCCCTTCCTTACGCTAACTCTGGAAATTTGTAGCGGAAACTCACCAGAAAAGTCGAAAATATGGAGTTCATCATTGGTAAGACAAAAGAGTTGGTGATCTTTGAAAACAACGTCTCGGATACGTGACAACTGTTCTGGGATTTGTTTCCACGAGTTATTACCTTTCTTGAAATAAACAAGATCTTCTCCTATAACAAGGTAATCTTTGGTTTTATCGTCTATCCACAATACTGGAGAGTCAAGTCGTTGATCCGATGTTGTAGGTAGTAGATTGATCCTCTCGCAGGTTAAGAGGTTTAAAATATAAAGAGGGTCTTCCCTGTTTGCATAACTAGGTTCCATCAAAAGCCAGCTTCTACAAGTCGCCAAACAAGAACTCTTTGCAAAGTCGTCACCAAGATGTTTAGTTTTGTAGAGCTTTTCTTCTTTATCTTCAGGATTGAACAAGAGACAGTAATTCTTTTCCTCGGGGAAAATAATCATCCAGGGGATCTTATTGTTTGGCTTAGATTGTCTCGAACCACATAGCCAAGATGAACAAACCGATTTAGCCCTTTCGAAATCGGTAAAGCTAAGGCGTTCAAAGATCAGTTGCATGAGATCTAGAGGAAGCTCGGACCAGCAATGAGGAGGAGATTGGGCTAAGGATAACGTTGGTGAAGCCATCTGAGAGAAATCTTAACCGCGAAGCCTTCAATTTTGGGAGAATATATTAGATTTTTAGGTTTCACTCTTTCAAATAAACTTGATAATATATTAAGAGATAATAACTTCATATCTTTAAATAGCCTACAGCTTTATTTTTAAATAAACAAAAATTGTTGAATTTGGCAGTAATCATTTATTTGTTTATATCTAATGAAACAAAAAAACCTTAATTTGATGCATGTCCATAAGACATACGTATATATAGTAAAAATATTTAACTTCTACACAGAAAATCAATTTTTTGTTAATTTTTAGAAAAGATAATCATGGATACATGTACATAAGATTTATGCATACCGCAAAGATCAAAACGTACGATTTTCATTAATTCAAAATTTCACCACATTCTAAATAAGAATATAATATCTTCATAATTTCTAAAGTATTAAAATAGTAGAACTACTTTTTTAAAATATTTCAATATTTGTTTTGAAATATGTAGAAAGACACTTATTTGGATATTTTTAACAAACTTTAATCTTTTTCAATAGTTTTCGGTACACATGGGTATTCGGGTCCCAATCGGGTTTCAGTTTTGTCCAATCGGATCTCGATTTCTCGGATTTATAAAAATCAACCTAATTTGGGTTATATAAAAGTTCAGTTTGGGTTCTATCGGATTCGAGTCGGGGTTAGTAAATCTTAAAGAATCGGTATAATCCTTTATATTTTCAGGTTCGGGTCCCAATCGGTTCTTCGGTTTAAAAATATCTGATTTATACCTACTTTGTACTCAAAACATTAATAAAACTAGGTGTTTTGCCCGTACATGCGGGCTTAATTATCTTTTAATCAATTAAAAAAAATTTGCATCCAAAAAATTTGACCGAAAACATTAAACTTTTTACATGATAAAGTTATTCACAAATTAAAAAAAAACTATTTTTTTCCTCTAAAACTTTGAAAAATCTAAAGTCTATTTCATTTATTCTTAATTGATAAAAATATAGAAATCTATCTTTTCATTTGAAAAATTGAATCGATAAATATACATTCAAAAATTAACCGTACGAAAAGAATAATATTAGTTTAGATAATAATACAATATATTTGAATTTATTTTTATCAAACACGTATTTTCTTTCTTTTTTTAATGATCTTGTATTTTATATGATTAATTCATGTTTAAGGTTTAACTATATAAAATATAAATATAAATTTAATTTAACGTGTGAGTTCAGAAAAATAACTTCACAAATATATACATATATCATTATATTATTATATTCTTTTAATAAATAATTTTGTATTATATTTTTTCAATTTTCTCTTTTGAATTATATAGAATTAAAAATTTTATTTTATGAATATTTATTTATGTTTTTTTTTGAATTTTTTTAATTAAATATATTTTTCGGATAACAACACAATATATATATAAGAATTATCTTTTTCTTTTAAATATATATTTAGATTATGGATAATTCTTATCATTATTATAATTTAAATCATTTATCT
Source organism: Eruca vesicaria subsp. sativa (assembly GCA_932364175.1). NCBI lineage: Eukaryota > Viridiplantae > Streptophyta > Magnoliopsida > Brassicales > Brassicaceae > Eruca > Eruca vesicaria. Next base: position 357,633 of record CAKOAT010080710.1, read on the forward strand.
AATCAAATAAGTATTAAATTAGTTTTTATTTTTGGCTAATTTATATATTTTAATCATTAAGGGTATAATCGATATTAATCACTCTAACTTTTAACGTGAGAGATCCGTTGCGAAAAATCACTTCGCAAATAATAGTATAGATTGGTTCTTCAAATTTAAAGTACTTGATTTTTTATCTATATTATAACCAAAACATAAGTAAATTGATTTAAAAATAAGCAATGAACATCAAATATCATCATTCAAAATCAAATAAAAGGAAAACATTGTTATTAGTAGAAAGAAAACCAAATAAATTAAAGTATAAAACGAAAACCAAGTTCTCATGAAATGGGTAACATTATTCAAGGAAAACAAAACCAAAATCTAAAAACTTAAAGTTTTAACCGCCACTTTCAACCATTAACCTCCATGTAATAAATAATTATTTTAAATATTCAATAATATCTTAAAGTATTTAGAATACATATTAGGAATTGATATCATGTTTGGTACAAGTTTCTTTTTGAGATTTTCAATTTTTTGAGTTCTATCGTATATCCATTTAGGTTCGGCTCGATCCGGATAATACCGATAACCAGACATATCATAAAATAAGATCCATTCGGTATTTGGGTCAGGTTCAGATTCATTTTTATCTTTATTATGTAATTTATATCATAAAATTAGATCCATTCGGTATTTTAATAAATTATTAGGTTTATTAAATTTAATAAATTATTAAGTGTATTAAATTAATTTTATTAAGTTTAATAAATTTATAAGTTTAATAATTCATTCATTTATATAAATTTATTAAGTNATTCGGTATTTGGGTCAGGTTCAGATTCATTTTTATCTTTATTATGTAATTTATATCATAAAATTAGATCCATTCGGTATTTTAATAAATTATTAGGTTTATTAAATTTAATAAATTATTAAGTGTATTAAATTAATTTTATTAAGTTTAATAAATTTATAAGTTTAATAATTCATTCATTTATATAAATTTATTAAGTTTAAGATATTATTAAGTTTAATAAGGTTAATTAGTTTAATAAATTTAATATATTATTAAATTTATTAAGGTTAATTAGTTTAATAAATTTAATAAAGTTTAATAAAATTATTAAATTTTATTAAATTATTAAGTTTAAACTTAATAATTAAATTAACTTAATAAACTTAATAACCTTAATAATTTTTCCAATTTTAATAATATACTTAATAGTTCAATAAACTTAATAAAATTAATAATATATTAAACTTAATAGAATTAATAATTTATTAAACATAATAAGTTTATTAAACTTAATATATTTATTAAAATGATTGAATTATTAAAATTATAAATTTATTACGTTTTTTAAAAAAAAATTTAATAAATTTAATAATTTGTTAAATTTAATAAAGCTAATAATTTATTAAATTAATAAACTTAATAAAATTAATAATTTATTAAATTTAATAAACTTAATAATTTATTAAATTTAACAAACTTGATTCTGTTAATAAATAAGTTTATTAATAAACTTGATTTTTATTAATTGATTTTATTAATAAACTTAATCTATTTTTAATGACTTGGGGTTAAGTTTAGTAAATTACAAATTGACCCTATTAACTTAAATTAAAATCAATTAAACTCGATTGTGATGTTTCCACCATATAATCATTTACTTTGTATATGTGGCATGTATTAACATAAATTTGGTGTATCTGTTGACACATTTTCATAAATTGAATTATTTTAACCATATTAGAGTAGAATTCATGTAGTTGAGAAAAATTTTTCCTTTTTATTTTTATTTCCAAGCTCAACGAAGTCAGAGCACTCCAAATCTTTATTAAAAATAGACGCAGGACTAAATGTGGTGATAGAGGATGACATTTTCTACCACTGACAAAGCTAAAATGTTCCAGGGAGCTATAACATAATTAATGGACCAAGAACTCAGTTTTAGGAGGAGATTGGTGATACTAAAACTTAGATCCTGCAGTTCTAGGAAATGCTCCGAATGCAACAAAATCTCTCTAGCTTCAATGCAAGAAGATTCAAGAATAATATTCATCAGGGCATATTACTTAAGGATTTCACTGACAGGATCTCAAATCTGTAACATGCTTGAAACATGAAGAAGGGAAAGTGAATAATTGTTGGGCCAAATCTCTCTAGCTTCAATGCAAGAAGATTCAAGAATAATATTCATCAGGCGCATATTACTTAAGGATTCCACTGCCAGGTTCTCAAATCTGTAACATGCTTGAAACATGAAGAAGGGAAAGTGAATAATTGTTGGGCCAAATCTCTCTAGCTTCAATACAAGAAGATTCAAGAATAATATTCATCAGGCGCATATTACTTAAGGATTCCACTGCCAGGATCTCAAATCTGTAACATGCTTGAAACATGAAGAACGGAAAGTGAATAATTGTTGGGCCGGAATATAAAGCCTAAAATATTTATGATTGTTTTGTTCCATTTAATTATGTAAGTGTATACGCGTTAAAATGTATCATTGTTACTAAGTGAAAATTGAGAATACGATATTTAATTAGATAGAAATTATATACATTCATACTAAGATATTTATCTTTGTATTTCTTCGTCATAAAAAAAATTATATATTCATTCAATACAGTCAATACTGAAAAGATTAAAGGATTGGGTTTTTTCTTTTGGTTTCAGTCTTTGAAAAAGATTTTTTTCCAAATTACGTTTTTATCCAGTTTGGTTTATTTTAATTTTCAGATTATTAATAGTTACACTATATTTAAGATATTTAGTTAAATTACGTAAACCGATCAGGTTATAGTTTTAATGTAAATTCACCCGTCTGTAAGGCAAGGCCAACCACTAGTTCTTATATATTTTAACAACTTACGGTTCATTCTATTGTTAGCAATTTAAGAAAAGTATTTGACTCATTTCTGTTTCTATCTTTTGACTAAGTAACAATCCGAAATTTCAGAGATTGAAAATAAAAAATGTTACAATGACGGTCAAAGAATAATAATTTGATATCACTATGAAGCATTGACATCCGAAGAGTGGTTAAAGAGAAGAAACTCGCTGGAATTCATTTAGGGTTCAACTAATTAAATTTCATGTTTGACTTTTTATCCATCACATGTTATGTTTTTGGGTCAACAATAAATTATTATGTTAAACCTTACACAGACTGAAACAAATGTATACCAAACTTGAAATCAAAAAAAAAAAAAANAAAAAAAAAAAAAACTGAAGTAACACAGAAAATTGAAGAAGGTTAAGACGCGATTGCAACAATGTTCTTATTCATACAAAAGGAAGGGCTTTAGCTCAGTATTTCATTAACAGGTAATCGAGATCCTGAGATCCAAAATATGTTCCTTGTCCAGAAGAAAAGAAAGAGAATGATAACAATGATTTGGAAAAGCCCAGAACAGAAACAGAAGATGTTATTTTTAAGTATGAAAGATGCGTTACTGTAACCTCTCACTCACATCTAAAAGTAAGAAAGTCTTTCTGCTAATAAAATGTAGTCCTCCCTCCGTATGTTGCTCTGGCTATAAAATGTAGTTGTCTTGTTTTCTTCATCAAAGCACCAGTGGTCTAGTGGTAGAATAGTACCCTGCCACAGTACAGACCCGGATTCGATTACCAGCTGGTGCATGATTTGTTGTAGTTGAGCTGTGATGATATTGGCTTTAGCGTTGGTTGGGTCCATCGTATTATTCTGATCAATCTCAGATGTGCTTGCCATGTGACTGAGCTCTTAATTTTTGTGTGTGTTTGTGTCTCCCTCCCTCCTAAGTTTGATTTATATAAAAATCCAAATCAAATATTGATCTCTGGTAAAAAAGTAACATTTACAAAGTATTATATAGTACATGTGTGTTCTTTTTATTCAATGAGTGTGAGGTAGTGATAATAATATTACTCATGAACTGAACTAAGATAATGTTGATTCTGATGAATTGATAGGCTATCGAGAGAAAGAGGTAGTGTTAATTCTGGAAAACAAAGGTGGAGAGTTGAAAATTTGTGATAGTTAATCTTGTAGTGTTCGAACAAGATTACTACCACAAAGGTGGGCTCAGGTGAAATACTTAAAGTACTACCTTAGTACGGCCATATGGGTTGGTTGCAGAAATTGGGGATGCCTCCGTGCAAGGAACCTGTTCTGGCCAGCCATAGACAGTAGCTGAAGATGAAAACACAAGCTGGAAAACAGAGTAGCAAAAGGTAATCATGAGATCAAACAAAGACAAAAGCAAAAGGGAATAAATGTGTAGAAACGAAGAATGACTTACATTTTTTGCAGCCATATTAAGCAATCACCTCCAAAAGAGTAATGGTGCCAAAAATGTTATTATTATAACTAGGAAAATAATCCAGGCGATATCACTCGGAAGCTTATTTTGTAAAAAATTTCCCAAGCGCAGGCTTGTCTCGGAGATCCACCTGCATGCAAGAAAAAAGAACAACAGTTTTAAGAAACTAAACTAACCCCAAGATATTCTAATTTCAGAAATGGCAGGCTCAAATCTAATTAATATTTTAGGTTTTAAAGGTATCATAAAATTGTTCCTGGTCAACTCTTGGTGAACATAGGCTAAAACGTCTTTCCTTTTTGGTCAAACAGAACAGGTATTTTTTCAGTATGAAAAATATGTTACTGTGACCTCTCTCACCACGTCTAAAAGTAAGAAAGTCTTTCTGCTAATAGTTTATTTTGGTTTTACAATGTAATTGTTTAGCCAATTAGTTACTTTCTTAATATGATGAGTTTTGTCTTGTTGTCGCTGACTGTTATCACAACTTGAATCCTCCAAATTGTATTATTATATGTTATTTTTCCCGTTCCCGTTTGCCTTTGTATTTGCCAGTGGTTCGACTATAAAATAGGCCTCCATCGTTGTTAAAAAGTCTTTCACACGGTACAAAACAATTTGAAAAAGGGTCTTAAATAAAAAAACGGGTTCTAAATTATAAACACGGACCTATATTATATCTTAAACCGTCTAAATTTTTCGAGATCCAATACAAATGTACCTTGGACACACTCCTAGAGACGAGCCTGAGCGGGTCTACGGTGGAGATAGTGGACGGGTTCGAGTTCTTGGTTTGTTCACGTATCAGACCGTGGCAAAATCGAGTTGCAAGATCGCAATTTCTTCTCTTCATGGGTCGATTGTAGCCGTCCGTTGTTAATACTAGCCTTTTTGTTGTAAACAAAACATGAATTGTAAAGTGTTTTGTGTTTCAGAAACACATGTTAAAACTCTCCTTGGGTTCTTTTCTGAATCCTGAAGTTAGAAAGTTGCAAATATATATACATAGATTATTATGTACTTAAAAATGTTAGATGAGGAATTGTACTTTCAGAATTTGCTACCTTACATGAGATTGTACATTAAGAATTTGCTAGTTTGACTTATATGAGATTGTACTTTTAGAATTTGTTACTTTGACTTGCAACTTGAAACGAGAATGAATTTGAGTCCAAATTGGACCAATTAAAAGAAAATGAATGTGTCAATTATTCAATAAGATGTAATGAGATTCATCCTTCAGTTACATGTCTACAGTAACAGAACTTGTAGAACTGGAAAAATGAAGATAAATTACAGGGACTGAAAATACTTAGTAAATGAAAGAATGAGATTTAAATACTAAAGAGTTGCCAATGATAAAAATTAGTGATACACGGATATCCCCAACTTGTTTCTAAAATTTGAGGTTCTTCATCAGCATTTTTCATATGTTTATAAGAATAAATAATGCAAGAAGAAAAAACGAGTTAAGAAGAGGCATTGGAGGAGTCGTAGCCGTAAGGATTATTGCTGGCCCAGTTCCATAGATCCCTACACATCTCTTCGATCCCATACTTAGCCCTGCATTCATACCATACCAAACAAACATAATTGATAATTAGATTCGAATGTTGAGTGTGTATTTTTATTTTAGTATATACCATCTACACTGTTTACAGAATAAAATGAACTCACTTCCAATTTAGCTCGCGTTCTGCCTTCTCTGTTGAGGCGTAAACAATCTCAGCGTCTCCAGGACGTCGTCCGGCCATCACCAACGGGATTTTCTGATCGGATATAATCAAAAGGATTAAACCAATAATCGGTTTTAAAGGCTAATAAACAGCTCCTTTGGTTAGAGCATTGTTAATTTGTTATATTAGACCAATCAATGTTTTACCTTTCCGGATGCCTTCTCAAAGGCACCGACCATTTCTAAAACCGATGTTCCATTACCCGTTCCAAGGTTGTAAACCTCACAACCTGACCACATTTTCTAATAATTAAGCTTGGATTCAATGGCATATCATTATTAATGAGAGGAGAAACACACAAGAGTTTAAAGATAATCCTTACTGATTTTGAGATCATCTAGCTTGCGAAGAGCTGCTATATGTCCATCTGCTAAATCAATGACATGAATATAATCTCTAACCTGAAAACAAAAATATGAAAATCATTTTAAACATAGATCATTAATTTGTCTCATATACTCCGAAATTCCAACTAAGTCTGAGATTGTAAAATAATAACACTCAAACGATTATTGTCTACGAGAGACATACACACATACCCCTGTACCATCCTTTGTCTTGTAGTCAGTTCCAAAGACGGTGAGGTGAGGTCTCCGGCCAACTGCAACTTGTTGGATATAAGGCATGAGATTGTTTGGAATACCAAGAGGATCTTCACCAATGTAGCCACTAGGATGTGCACCAACAGGGTTGAAGTATCTAAGCAATATGATCTTCCATTCAGGGTCCGAGCCATGCACATCCCGGCAAATCTCTTCAATAAAAAGCTACACAACAATAACAACCAAAAAGACCTCAGCCAAATTCACTTTCCTGATTATCACAAAGCTTGGCTTTGGTGAAATATATATATATATATATATATATATATATATATATATATAGTTATAAAAATTATATATTTTCAGACTTTAGTGAAATTTTTCAAGTTAAGGTAACAACCTTAGTACGGCCATATGGGTTGGTTGCAGAAATTGGGGACTCCTCAGTGCAAGGAACCTGTTCTGGCCAGCCATAGACAGTAGCTGAAGATGAAAACACAAGCTGGAAAACAGAGTAGCAAAAACTAATCATGAGATCAAACAAAGACAAAATTAAAAAAGGAATAAGTGTGGTGGAGAGGAAAAATGATTTACATTTTTGCAACCGTATTGAGCCATAACCTCCAAAAGAGTAATGGTGCCAACAATGTTATTGTTATAATAAAGCAAAGGTTTCTCCACACTCTCACCTACTGCTTTAAGTCCAGCAAAGTGTATCACTGCATCAAACCTGTTAATAATAATTCCATCAAACCAATTATATGAACATACTAATCATTTGTAGTCTTAAAGATTCATAAAAAAAGGTATTATTATTTTCAACCATACTTAGTTTCTGAAAAAATCTTCTCAAGCGCTGGCCTGTCTCTTAGATCCACCTACAGGTAAGAAAACAAAACAAGAGTTGTAAGAAACTAAACTGACCCAAAGACATTCTAATTTCAGAAATGGCAGGGTTAAATTTAATTAATACTTTAGGTATCAAAAGCATAATAAAATATGTTCCACAGATATCAAAATATATAAAAAAATATGTAACTTCTTTTTTGAGAAAAAAATTATAGAACTTGGGATCATACAATATTAAAATATACGGTTTCACATGGGATTGATGCTTTATTCTGAACTTTTATGTATAATAAACACAGAAAGATTAGCCACATGGTGTAGCGAAAAAGTTAACTAGAACCCTGGAATCACACACTATCATCGAAAAATGACCTGTTTTCACAAAACTCTTATTAAAACAATTCTTGATGAACACGTCTCCTAAAAACCTAACACGCAAAAAAAAACGGGGTCGAAAGAAACCTGATGGAAGGAGAGTCGTTCACCGTTTCCTCCGGCGAGTTTCTTAACGCGCTGGAGAGAAGCAGCGGAGGAGTTGTCAAGATTGTCAACAACTACGACGGAGTAACCACCGTTAAGCAGTTGAAGCACAGTATGACTTCCGATGTAACCTGAGCCTCCGGTGACCAGAATATTCTGTGACATCGTTAACTGAAATAAATGATATTAATTCAGGCAAGTTATATGAAAATTTGTGAGAGCGTTTGTTTATTGGGATGGAGAAGCAAAAGGGGTTTTATAGAAGCGGTGATGGAGAGATATTTTGAGTTTTGACTGTATATTTACTTAAAGATTCTTAATTCTTATAGAAATGTGACACGTGACAGAATTTGATATCGGTGCGAATATACCGGATTGTTTGAATTGAATGGATTACCCTTTGACGTTATATTGTTAATGGAAATGTTTATTTTTATTTGGAAATAAATGTAATTTATTCGTCGATACAAGTTTAATGGATATAAATTTGGATGTAACGAGGAGGATGTTTTTATTTAGATTTGATACATTTAATAGTTTACCCGGAGGGTAGATTTTATTTTAGATTATGCGAATATCTTTCCAAATTAATTCGGATGTATTTTTAATTTAGTTTCCAAATTAATTGATTAGAGATAATTCGTGGTTGTTTTTCAAGGTATATTTACCAGAAAAAACGGGGTCACGAGATTTGGGTACTATAGGTTAAGCATTCAAGGATTGTTTCTACTTTCTACTTTAGGTATAACTGAAGTTAAATTAAATCTCTCTACTTTAACGCTATGTGAATCAAGCTTTCTCTTTGCACATAGATGCTGCAAAAACAGACCACAAAACTAGTTTACAATTTCGTAAAGAAGTGGCAACATACTAATGGAACCGTAATATATAACAAAAGACCTCTTTAAAATATCAAGAAAATACATTTGACCTCCCAAAAAAACACACACTAGTGGATGGCTGGACGCATTCTTGGAAGATTTGGGCACATTGGATTATTAATAAGCAAATACAAGTCTTCTATTTATAATAAAAAACATATAGATCGGTGGCACCGTTGACATCAACTCCATCAAGGACTTTCCGTGACTTTAGTCATCCACGGAATGTATAATATTTCTTTAACACCGTTTTCTGTTTTTTCAGTTATGTTTCTCATACATTTCTCGTGAATTTAATATGAAATCAACACATAGGGTATATATGTAAACTTAATTTATGTTGAAACCTTTATATATGAAAATAAACTAACCTGATTATAATATTTGTTAAATGAATCAAAGTTTGATGATATAACATGGAAGACAACAGCAGGTAATCTCGCTAGAACATATGGATACGTCTTTTTCTTATTGGGTCAGGATACATTTGACGGATAACTGTTTTGTTGATTGTTCTTTGTTAATATAACTCTAGCTACCACCAACAATTGCTCTGATAGAGATCCTTTACTATGATGTGGCTCACTTCCACAGCACCTCTGGTCAAATTAAGTGACGTTCCAAATTGTCAAAAAAAAAAAATTTTGTAAATGTCAAATTGTACAATCTTTCGAACACAAAACTCGAATAAAGGCAAAAGTCAAGAACGAAAGAAGTGACTCAGTAGCCGATCCATATTGTGAAGGTGTTTCAAATGTACATTTTTAATCAAGTTTAATGCGATTCCTGTTTTATTTGAGCGTTAATTTTCATTTGGTTAAAGTACAGCAGATATTATTCACGTGGAGTCAGATCTACCATTTTTCAAATTGAATGATGACAAAGTTTATTTGATATAAGTTGGGTTTGAAGCACTGCCAAGAAACAATATATATGTCGGTAACACGAATGACCAAGTGTACACAATGATAACGAAATGTATGATATATAATTCTGGGGTCACCAGTAAGAAAGCTTTCATGACATCTACAAAAAAAAAAACTGAATCACATCTGTGGATAATGTTGATTACGTCAAACTAAAAACAAAAGAGCAGTTTAGCCCTTTATTAACTGCGCCCACTAAAGACAATAGCATAGAAAAGGAACAAAAGAAAATAAAATAGAATAACAAAGGGGATTGGAGGTGCGGGGAATCGAACCCCGTGCCTCTCGCATGCGAAGCGAGCGCTCTACCATATGAGCTACACCCCCAATTTTGATAATTGTTGCACAAGATGGATATTGTCCACGGCATATATATGTGACATAAACAAACGAATGGAACTCCAATATTCAAACAATATTTATTTCTTTCTTAGATGCATTTTACAAAAGCAAGCCAGATATCACAAAGAATTGCATTAGTGCTTTGACAAGAATATATAAATCCATAAAAGCTTTGTGGTTTTCTTAGTAAGTAAAATCTTCTGGCTAGATCTAGCCTATGGTGGCAACTTTGGAGACTCCACTTCAAAGTTCTTATTCTTCTCACATCAATTCACCAACTAACAAAGCCAAATAAGTTATATGATGTTATAATCACCAATAGTTCAGTAAAAGACTTTTCAATGACGTGAATCCTAACTACATCTTAAAAGAAGCATTCTATATACACAGAAAAAATGAAAACTACTATCACAGAGCAGTTAAAGTGTGAAACAATCTTCAATTTACTCCACATCCCTTGAACCATCTGGTAACCTTTCTTCTGGCTCAGACCTGCAATCATGTCGCAACACAGACAACCACGAATCCACCTGCAATAATCGTCATTAAAAAACATTGCAGGATCTCTCAACAAGGAACAAGTGTGGTAACATGTTAAATCTATTTTGGTGTTTCACCTGTGTTTTAGAAATGCTTGAGCACTCAAACCTTAGACCTTGACGTGTCAAGATATAAAAGCAGTGATGTGTTTCATCAAACTCTCTCGTGTAGCTTGGCAACGAACCAACTTCAACAATATCCGCTAGCAATGTCGAATCTTGAGGACTCAAATCTACAAATAGAGAGTTTCAAGAAAAAAAACATTACAAACAAGAATAGACAAAACCAAAACAAGATGGTTACAAAAATTAAACATAAACTTACCAGTTGATAATAAATAGAAGAAGAGACAAGGTCCTTGAAGGACGACGAATCTAGGAAGCCAGTCATCTACTTCTGCATCGTCTAGTGGAGGTGGTTCACCAGGTAGAGCTTCCCAACGCTGATGTTAAAACAAACAAACAAAAAGATGTGAGATTGTTAATAAGAATATACAGTGAGTCTCATGGATCAATGGAGTAAGGTAAGAGCCTGTACACTTCGGATAAAGAGATAGCCAGATAAACGAGCAGAACGCAAGACTTCATCCACATGTTCCAACCTTATGTAAGGAGAAGACAAAAACAGGAAGAAAGTAAGATAGGTAACAATAATAGTATTTTATTAACTCAAACACTTACTGTGCTTTGAGGTAAGATTCTCTTTCTTCTAAGTCAGAAAGTTCAGATCTAAGTGACTCTAACTCTGCTGCTGATAGCTCTACCTGCCCAATAAGTATGATGATTAGAAACAATCTTCATGAAATAAAAAAGCAAGGAAGAAAGGTGTGCAGTGGAACCTTTTCTTGACCATCTGAAACCCAAGGAAGACGGCGAAGAGAGAAGAGATTCAACATTAGTGCTGCTCTTTTAAGTTTTCTGCGAGTACTGGACTGGCCTTGACTATGAGACCTGCTCTAAACAAAAAGATGTCAGCTCAAAGTTTCCATCTTTGCTAGCATATTTGACAAAGCTACCTTAAAGAAATGTTATCTTCTTTGGGGTGTGAAGTTGATGGAGAAGAAGAGGAATGGTCTTGAGAAGCTTCTGTGGTGGTGGGAGTAGGAAGAGTAAAGTGATCAGGTAATATCTTTAATTTCCTAGGAGTACTATCATCCATGAATCTTCTGAAACTCTTAGCTTCTAACAAGATTCCACAAGAAAAATGAATTAAAGTGTACCAAGAGACTCTGCATTCAAAAGAAGATGTCACAACATTTAAAAAAAAAAAGTACATTTGTGTATTAACAAATTAGTATGCCATGAAGACCTGTCTTAGATCTATGTCTTGAAGCTTTTTTTTGTTATTCATTAGATCTAATCTACAAGTATAATCACAAAGAAAGGAATCTAATCAACTTGAGTTTCTTATTCTTCAGTGAGGATCAAATACTCTATCTTCAATACAAAACCAAACAACCGGAAAAAAAGAAAACGAAGAAAGATGAAAAGGAACTCTTTTTAATTCTACTTTCTGATATTCATAAGGTCTCTAATAAAATCTAGAGAATGATTTTCTAGAAATAAGCAAATAAAAAACCCTAACCACATACACAAACACATCTTCGGAGAATGAAACATAACAGAAGATCGATAGAACTTGCAATATACCTGATTCGAAAGGAGAGGTTGAAACACGAATCTGTTGTGTTTTTTCTGCTCTTGAGGGTAAAGTGTTTTTTTGACCCAATTTTTTTTTTTTTATTGGGTTTGGATGAAGTTTGGGTTTAAACATTAAACACACTTCAAAACTTTAGCGTGAAAAGACATTTATACCCTTAGGTTACTCCGGCAAGCTAATACCCACATGGGGGCATTTGTTGCACATTCTACATTAATTTTGAGACTAAATAAACCTCTTTTGTTAATGATTTAAGTCTTCGGATAAATTAGGTAGTTAATCAAGTAAACTAATGTTTCTAAAACTTGATTTAATCTTTGTGCTTTTAGATATCGAATCTTTGCCAACAAAGCATTTGGTGAAATGTAATGGAACAGCCCAAGACAAAAGTTGGTTGGTCTAATGATGATTTTGGAGAATGGGATGCCAATTATTAATGTCGTTGACCGAATAGATGCTTTCTCTTGTAATCCTGTCTTGAAGCCCTTTTAATAAACAAAAACAAAAATAAATACTTAGCAATTTGTAATTAAGGCCCATTATAATGAACTAGGTCCATTTGAACTTGCATGAAATCCCCAATGTAACAGATACAAACAATTTTTTTTTAACACGGATACAAACAATCCGGTTATGAATAAACCGGAACAAGTCTGACAAGTGGAAATAGATACATCTCATCTAACTGAAATCATGATATGTGGTTATTATAGAATAGCAAAGCCTTTCTTCTTCCTACCTTTCCCTACCTCAAAACTTTTCTTCAGTGAATTTCTTTTTCTTAATGACGACTTCTTCGTTCACTATACCAACCATAATTCAGGGAACCAAGTTTCTCGGCCAAACCAATCTCTTTTCAACTCCAAACCGATCAGTTTTCAAGAAACAGCAACAACCAAACGTTCATCAAGTAAAGGCCATGGGTAAGTTCAACCTATGGGAAGTGATGGGAGGAAGAGGACTATGCAACGGAGAGAAAGGCATCGAGAAAGAGCTCAACAGAAACATCGATGAAGTACAACAAGAGACATCAAACACTGAGGACAAGACAGAGAAAGAGAAAGAGAGCGATGACAACAACAACAGCAACTTATCATTTAAAGTACCTGAAGACGGTTTCGAGAAAGAGATGATGGGTCTCACTGGAGGCTTCCCCGGTGGCGAAAAGGGACTCAAAACGTTCATTGAACAAAACCCACCACCACCAAAGAAGCAAGAAAGCGATGTTGTATCAGCTGTTGTGACGGAGAAGAAGCCTAAAGCTCCGGAGCTACCACTTCTAATGCCGGGGATGATCGCTATAGTCAAGAACAAGAACAGTCCGTATCACATGTACTGTGGGATAGTACAGAGGATCACGGATGGGAAAGCTGGTGTGTTGTTTGAAGGAGGGAACTGGGACCGTCTGATTACGTTCAGGCTTGAAGAGCTTGAGAGAAGAGAGAAAGGTCCACCTGGTAAGAATCCCAAGTCTTGTGTTCTTGAGCCTCTTATTGAAGAGATGCAAAAGGAGACAACATCACCATAAGAGAGATCTCTTTTGCTTTCCTGTGAGTACCTTTGTGTTTATTAGGCTACAGGAACCCTGACTTGTTGTAGTAAAACTTCATCACGTGATGTAAAAAAGAAAGAATAAATGATGAGTTTCAAAACCATAAAAGCATTAATAGGGATTAGAAATGCACTCAATCAATGGTGAATCAGTATATAAGTAAAATCAATTAAGACTGCAATGGAGTAGTTGTTTTATTGGTGCCATTCACATCAGTTTCTGTAGAAATCAAATCTTGGTCCACCGTTTCTCGTCACTAGATGATGTTGAAATGATCAGATGCTGCCTCCCAACTGTGAAGTTTTTGCAGAAAAAGGAGAAGTTAGATACCGGAAAAAAAAAAACAAGCACATAAAGGAAAAACAAACTTAAGAGTTCAATGTTTTTTTTTTAAGTCCATAGACATAGAAATGGTGCAGAAAACTAAACCTTCTGAAAAGGTTAAATTTAAAGTGTTAAATCATTATCCAGAAAAGTTACTTACGAGAATGGCTTCCATTTCTTAGTAGGGGTGTTGAGTTTAGAGAAGAAAAAGGTATCAGCTTCATTCTCCACCTGCTTTGTGCTGCCCTCTGTAATCTCCAAAAAGGTTAAAAACTTTCAATGCTAACATATTCCATGTATATTGCGAGTAATCAAATACAATTTTAATACTACAGATTAAACAAAAGAACTTGTACAATGATTCAAAGATATGATTCCAATCTTAAATCTAATGTGATTTTGTATCCAATGCTAGACGAAACTATATTCTTCCTTGATACGTTCTATATCCTTTGATTCTAAAAATCTACAAGTGTTGCAAATCAAAGGAATCAGGTAACATTAAAATCAAAGCATTTTATATTTTATTCATGGCGATGAAACACGCCGTACACATACAGAATCATGAAACTTGTTAAAACGAACAAGGAGTTGGATTCTGCATAGAGTATGGATCAAAAAACCTGAATGTTTTAGATGACGCTGAGGGAAATTGATGCGAGGAATCCTCTTCAAACCGTGAACTACTACGTTCATCTCTTTCGTTCTCTGTTCTCGTCCGTTCCAACTAGGGGAGAAAGTTGACGGCAGACTTGACAAGTTTCTATGTTTCTTTTTTGAACCTTGGGATTTTGTTTTCAAAGTTTCTACAACACTGGGCCTTTTACGATTCTTAGGCCCATCTACCTAACCATACTGCCCATTTAGAAGCCCTTGTAGTGTTTTTTTTTTGTTTGCAATCCTTGTAGTTTTTTTTTTTATATTTCGATGTTTTCGGGTTTTGTATTTGGAAAGCGCTTCCAGTAAGTGTTTACGTAGCTTGTTCATTTATGAAAATTAGGAGGACCAGATCACAGAATAGATAATTTAGAGCATTTTCAGTGAGCTCTAACCTAATCTCTCAGAGAAAAAATAAAATTAGAGAGATTGACCCGTACGTCTATGCATGTATTAAATTTTATATTTTTTATAAACTAATATAAATTTTTATAATTAAAATTATATATTATCTATGTCATCATATATTGTATAATTTTAAGTCCTATATATATCAGAATTGAATATGAATCAAATCGAGTAATATAGTTATTTTTGGTTATTTAGTTATTTTTAGTTTGGATTCAAAATAACTTAATCGAATCAGTTAAAATTATTTTTTTTGTACAAATATCCGAACATATCTCGGCTACATTAGTTTTTTGGATATTATAAAATTCGAATACATCAAAACAAAATCTATATAAATTATATATCCGTGCAAGACAATAAATGATACAATATTACCTCGTTCTGTTATTATTTAATTTTATTTATTTAATTTATGTGTTAAGAAACTATTGGAATAACTCTTCATTAAACAAACTTTAGTATAAAATTAAGACTTATTTGACTATATGTCATATAATAATTGGTCCAGCTCTTAGTATTCAAATTTTCATTTATTTAACTTAGCTATATTATAAATATATATGTAAGAAACCATGAAAGAAGCTCATCACTTAAGGATGTTCTTAGATATTGAAAATAAATCTTTTTAGTGTTTCTTTATACCTTAGACTAACATTAATAAGATTTGTATTTTGGGTAAATAGTGTTATGCTTTTCCTAAAATAAATATTTATTTTGTTATATGTAGTGGGACATTAGAAATTTAGAATATGAGTGTGATGGGAAAAAGATAGAATCAGGACTTAGTCAAGTGCCAAAATTCTGGCAAGCTTTCAACGCGTTATCTAAATTAAACACCTTTTGTTTCTTTTCTTCTATACTACGGTTCTATGTATAAAACTCCATATTGTAAAATACTTTCTAAAATATTCTCAATATGTTTTGCTGGTGATGCTTTTAGTCGACGGTCTATTATTAACATATTTTCATTTCATATGCGATTATACTTATCAGGACATCGTAATCGGCTATTAAAATATTTGATTTAATTACGTTAAGAATCTGTGACGAACACATGTGTTCATACTTGGTGGTTTTGTTAGCTGGGTTTTGTTAGCTGTGTGTGTATTATTGAACTAGAAATATTAGAGTAGTGTTACTAAGTTTTTTTTCTTCTATTAGTTAGACTAATTCAAAATGCAGTAATTGACCATGTCATATAGACTATATAGTGCCCCTAGTGGCACGCCATCATTTTTGTGTGTGGAAATATATGTAATTAGAACTACTGGTTGATGATGATCTTTCTGATAGATAATGATTTAAAATCGGATAAATGTGACAAATCATTTTCAAACGCATTAAGAGAGAAGTTTAAAGTCATGGTAAAGCTTTTGACTGATTAGTGCTGATATTTTTTTTTAATGAATGTCACATTGTATTCATCAAAAAACTGTTTCGATGATGGTACGTTTGCTTCCTTTACCTTAATTCCATTAGATCATGACTCTTTTAACAGAGACATAAATATACACACACATTACTAACACACATGTTGTGATACTTCATAGGATTGGTATTAACAATTAACCATCTCTATTTTGTTTACGATTAACCTCTTTAAATTTAATCAGTTATCTTCAATTAAACTTGAAACTTCTCGTACTCAACATCGACAGTGAACTAATGAACCTGTCAAAGGGGTTTGTATTGATAAGTAAAATATGCTTCTTACACTTTTTCCATAATAAAACAAAACAAATTCTAATACCCCACAAGTGACATCATCTTCTTTACCCCGAAGTACACTCCACTATACGTGTCTAGTTAATCAAAGCATACTCTTGGTCGCCTATATAAACTCTCGTCTCTCATTCATCGAGTATACACAACAACAGACTTAAAATCCCACAAAGACAAGAAGATAACATTAAAACTTTCTCTCCCTGTGTCAATAGATAAGAAGAAGAAAAAGAATGATGGATACTCTATCTAGATGTTTCAACGGACTTCAAGAAAGATGCGAGAGCGTTCTAGAAGCAAAAACAATTTACAGAGACGACTTAGACATAACGTTGCCTCTCAATGCATCAGAGGTTTCAGTAGAACCCACCAAGAAGTCTCGTTGCTTGGAGAGAGCCAAGAGGATTGACAAATCCCTGAGGTTCGAAGAGGAAGAGGAAGAGATGGCAAATCCACTGGACAAGAAAGAAGGTCAAAAGCCACGTAAGGTTGTGAGGTTTCAGTTAGAGAATAATAAAATCATCGAGCCGAAGAAGCCGGTGAAGTTCGATCTTGATCAAGAACTTGAACCAGAGGAGAAGCCGCTGGAGGAGAAAGAGGGTTTAAATATAGTTAAAAGAAAGGAGGAGGTTGTGAGGATTAAGATCAAGATGACAAAGCATGAAGCTCAAAGGCTACTAGGGAAATGCAAAAACGATAGTGTTTTGGATTTCGAGCATGTGGTGGACCAGATAACACACGTCCCGGTTCATCAGCTTCAAGTCTCTGTGGTTATGGTTGCTTGTAATCAGTGGCGGATCTATTCAGTAGAATGGGGTGTCATGTGACACCCCTTAAATCTATAAATTTTGTGAAATGTATGGTGAAACAAGAAGGAATCAGTAGGACTAATGGTAAAAGTTGCTTAGTGACACCCCTAAAAACCAGGGTTCAACTCCCATTGACACCAGTTTTTGTTATTGATTAATTTTTGACACCTATTTAATTGTTTCCTAGGTCCGCCACTGCTTGTAATAAAGAACGACAGGAAAATGGCTGCTGATTATCCAAGATGGAATAGTTTTTAGTACTTAATTTCGGGTTTATTTACCAAAGTTTTGTAGTGTTAGGTTAAATATATATCTACCTTTTCTCAAAAAAAAAGGTTTGGGGAATATTTGTATTGTTGTGTCATAAGTGATACTGTTCTAAGTATGAATGGAAAGATTTGAATATTCAATTATGAAATATATCATCTGATAAATAAATGCTAACGTAATTCAGCTTGAATATTTTAGGTAACGTATCTATTTTGGTAGTATAAGCAAGCGAGAAAAGACTATTAAATCAACCTGAATATTTTAGGTAATTTAAGTTTCGCAGCAAAAAGCGATAAATCCTCGAATATGAAATTGTTAGATTAATAAAATATATATATACCTTGATTAACAATTTTACACTCTTTAAATAGCGATTAAAATTAATGTCATCTACTTTTTCACGTGTCCAGTGAGACATGACAGATCTCGCTCATTTTAGCTGCAGTTTAATGTTTGCAGGTAGATTAACATTTTATGATAGTAGTTTTAAGATGTACGTATCAATCACTTTTACAACAGTTATTTATCCGTTGTTCGTTCTGTGGTAGCTCTCAAAGAAAAGCAGAATGTAGCATTGAATAAACGAGACCGCCAAGGACGTATCATCATTGTTTAGTATTGATACACTTGTTTGAAGCACAAACTGTATCAAGTTAGATTTCAATACATTATACATCTATGTAGGGGTGGGCACGGATCGGATATCCGGGTTTTCGAAGGTATTTGTGATTTGCTTCGTATGTTACGGATATCTGATTTTGGTATTTGCTTTGCTTCGAAAAAATACGGATATCCGGAAAAACGGATATCCGAAAAATAAATAGATATTTGCGGATATTTACGAATATCTCATCCGTTACAAATAATCTTAAAAAATTGATATAAATTTCTTTTGTAAAATATTTTTTTGCACGATATATAAAATAAAAAGTAAAGAAGCAGTGAATTTACATATTTTATAATTTTTAAGTTTAAGTTAACAATAATAATAACACAAAACTTAATATTTTTTTATAATTTTCATAATTTTCTCTTCGTTTTATCTAATACTTTTATATAAGTAATAATGTGAATATAATTAGTCAAATCATAAGCTATAATAATAATTTTCTACATTTAAATTTTAATATAATCTAAATATACATGTATTTATATATTTCCGGATCGGATCGGATATCCGCTTCCCAAAATTTTAATATTTGTGATTTGCTTCGATTTTAACGGATATTGATTTTTAGTATTTGCTTTGATTCGAAAGTTTACGGATATCCAGAATTTTCGGATCGAATCGAAACGAATAACGAATCGAATCAAATTTAACGAATAAAATGCCCAGCCCTACATCTATGTACTTCTTCATGACATATAGAGAAAGTCTTTATAATCACATTGGTTAAGGGTGTAAGCTTAATGAGAAATTGGTGATTATATAACAACAAACTTATATATAAAGCAACACAACTGATGTAAATCTTTTAGCAAAAAAAAAAAAAACGCAACTGATGTATACTAAACTTAGTTTATTTATGTTTGACACTTTTACACACTGAACCTTATACATATGAGAGAAGAAAATGCAATACATAACTTCCTTTTTTTTTTTTGGATTTTCTATGGGGTAAATAAGCATTTGCCAGTTTCAAACACCGAAGATATCTCACCTTGAGAACAAAACATTTCTCAGGTGGAAAAAATCCATCGGAAAAAAAGAGAGGTAAAAAACAAGCGAATGCAAACTCCCCCACAAAAAATCCTATCTTAGGAAAAGAAACTTAAATAAAACCTTAATTAATTATCTAAAAGGATTTAAAAGTGATTACTATAGTGTTTCTTCAGACCATTCAGTAATTCTCTCCAACGACGGTCTCCACTTCCGACATCTCCTGCGAGACTCTTCCTCTTCCTCGGCTGCCTTTGCTGCTGCTTCTCCGGCAAACCTCTCCGCCTCTAGTTCCCTGAGAAAATCGCCGAAAGAAGCCAAAGTTGTTTCTCCTTTGCCTTTGACGTCACCGCCAGCGTTTAACTGGAAAAGAATGAGTTTCTCTAACTCATCTCTTCTCAAAACAATCTTCACTTTCCGATCTTTTTTGTTGTAATCTTTCTTGACTTCTTGTTCTTCTTGGACCTCTCTTTTAATGTTGTTTCCATTCAAACAGTTTCCCATTTTTATAAACTTAAAGAAAATATTGAAAAGAAAAGGAAATATAGTTTTTGTTTTTGTTTTGTGAAATGCCCACAAAAAAGTACGTAGAGGAAAAAAGAAAACTTGGGAAGTGCCCAAGAAAAAAAATTCTTTCTTCTTCTCTTTTTCTTCTGTGGGTCAATGTGATGGGAGTTGGCGACTTGCATGGATCAATGTGTGATATGGAGTTATATAGTGTTAAGTCTGTTTAGCGCGATAGGTGGATAAACCATATGCTGATCTGTTAGATTTATATTTTAAAAATGTAATATTATCGTTAGTTTTATTGATAATAAATTCAACCAACCAAAAATTTGTTATTCGGTTATCAAGATGCTAGTTTCGTTATACACAGTTTAGTTTGAACAAAATAAAATAAATCGGACTAAGAAATAGAGATCAAAGCTAAACAAAACCTAAACCTAATAGTTCAATATTCACTAACAACAACAGGGGGTAACTGGGGGCTAATTCAATTGACATTCATCTAAATTTGCGATGAATTTGAAACAACATGCACAGTTTATGATGATTATGAAAGTAATCAAAATTATTTTCAATTCATTTGGCATTATATTTAGTTATAAAAATATTGTAGAAGACACAAGAAAGCAAGTTCATGTTCTCACCGGTTAGTTTGTGCCTTAAAGCCATAAAATAAACCAAAACCGTGTTAAAACCTGGCAACGCAACTAACCACTAACCTGTCTTGATTGTTTTTTTAGTCGTCGTGAGATAAGTCACTAATAATAGACTAGAATTCGAATATAAAACCCATCTCGCTATTATTAGTTATACTATTAAATTAGTGTTACATGATAATAGCTCGTAGATACATTCATATTCGGTTTCCCTTGGAAATTAATCATCAATAGAATCCAATAATTCATAGTATGATCTGTTTCTAACAATGTCAAACTCCATTTTATTTCATATATTATTCTCTCCGGATTTCAAAGATAAACAAAAGACTAAACTAACACAAGATGGATCTAAAATATCACTTTCAGAAATCGGTTTATCAACTCAATCACAACCGCCAATCACTTTCAGAAATATGACCAAACGTTGTTTCTTATAAAACGTTGTTTCTTATAAGCTAGTATCTGTAATCCGCCTTACAGAGATTTTGATTCTTATAGAAGAAATCAAACTTCATGGTAATAAAACATCCGTAGCTTGATTTTAGAAAACGTTTTTTTTTCTTTTTTTTTTGCCTCTGGTGTAGGATAGTCTCCTCAAAAACTTGATACTTTTACTGCCATTTCCAGTTACATTGAGGTTGTTTATGTCTTCGTTGTTTCATCTCTTCTTGCTGTTGAGTTGTTTAGATGCGTCAGCTACTTTTCGCCAATTCTTGAGAATCTATTCTTTTTATGTAATCATGGCGCAAGACTAAACCATTTCACCATGGAACACTCTCCCTTTTTAGAACAACGGTCATTAGTAAACAGATGCATCAGAGCTTTTGGTTGGAATCAAGAATAAAAAGAAGGTTTTATACAACAAGAACACACTACCTCTCAATACACCAAATAAAAATTTAGCTTGAGAAACATTTCAAAATCGATATAATTTGGGGAAAACTTGTTCTACTCCCTGAAGACTATAAACTAGGCAGAACTACTGTTTCAGAAATGGAACCAATCTGAGATCCAATGCAGTTGTTGTGGAGGAGGATCTGTAACTAAATCTAATAAAACACATGAGGGTTATCTTTGCTTTGAATGAGAGGGACACCATCTTCTCTCCATTTAATCCGCTCTTCACAAATGGCAGTAACCACCTCCACATACAGTTTGTGTTCCTAAGCCCAGAAATATAAACACATGAAATCATCTGAAACTAATGCTCAGAAGGTATTCTCTAGTAGTACCTCATCAAGAACCCTTTTAGCCAACTCCTCTGGTGTATCATTAGCCACCACACGGACTGCACTTTGAGCAAGTATCCGGCCTGTGTCATACTCTTCATCCACAAAGTGAATGGTTGGACCTGAATACCTAACAAAAGTAGAAAAGCATTAGAAACATAGAAACCGTAATGTAGTAGTATGAGGAGGGACCTTGTTACCTAGCTCCAGAGGCTAGAGCAGCTTTATGCACTCTCATACCATAAAGCCCTTTACCTCCAAAAGCTGGAAGTAAAGCAGGATGTATATTCAAAATCCGTTTGGGAAAAGCTTTGACCAGCTCCACCGGTATAAGCTTCAAATAACCAGCAAGCAGAACAAAGTCCACACCATACTCCCTGCGAATGTTTTTGAGTTTAACACGATTCAATTCAGTGACTAAGTATGGAGAGAGAGAGAGGGAGAGAAGTGGCTTATATACCTAAGAACATCCACAAGCTGTGTTGGAGAGAGTCCATGAGATGATTGTGGTTGAGGTTTTGGGAATAGTAAAACAGGAATCCCATTACTCCTTGCATACTCAGCGCCTCCACAATCTGTATTACATGATGAGTTCAACAATGACATCACTATGAAGAAGAAAGGCGATATATACCTTTGTTGTTAGTTACCAACAAAACAACATGTCCATTAACTGAACCATCTCCACTAATGCATCCCTGATGGATCTTCTTGAAATTGGAACCACCTCCGGACACAAACACAGCAAGCTTCTTCCTCCTTACTGCTTCGTCTCTGGACCCATCAGCCTCAGCAGAAAAGGAAGCAGCTTTTACAGCAAACGAATCTCGCTTGGGAAGGTGACCATTCTCCACTGAATTATCCAACGATAAATCTAAGAAACACGAAAGGAAATGCAAATCAACATGGAAGAAACAAGGAACTAACAAGAGAAGCAAATGTTTGATTTCAAAACCTGTGGCGGAGCCAAGAACACGGGGACTCTGCAGTTCGCGATGACTTACACAGCTCCGACGCCCGAAGGAAACGCGATTGGGTAGGAGCCGTTGCACAGCTCCGACGCCCGAAGGAAACGCGAACGGTGAAATCTCCAGCCGGAGAAGCAGCAACCTTAGCCAGAGAAACCACCACCGGCATGTTCTGTACAATAATTTCGATGATTTAAAAAAAAACGAGGATTAAGTCTAAACCAGTAGAGATTACATACATATGGATGAAATGCTAAGAATCAGAAGAGGAATCGTAGCAGTGGATTACTTGACCGATGGGTCGAAACGCAAAAAGGTCGATCCGTCACTCTCTCGGCTTAACCCTGGGTTCGATGGAGGAGAAACGGTGGTGGTTCCGGCGAGCAGCTGCGGTGGCTCCGGTTAATGGAGGAGGCAACGACGACCGGCGAAGGATGAGTTCAAGTTCCCGAGCTCGAGACACGCGAGAGGAGACGAAGAAGAAGAAGGCCAAACGCCAACGCCAAACGCGATTTTCACGTAATTGCAAATTGGACGCAGAGTTTCATTAAAACTGCGATTCAACCTTTATTTTTAATTACCTGTAAATACTTCCCAAGGGATAAACCCTAATCTTATCTTTTGTTTTCAGTTCAACTTTTTTCTCTAAGAATTTTGTAAAAGTTTAGATCTTTATCATATTTTAATCTCATGTTATCTTTGATTATATCTTCTTCTAATCATGTTTAACCTCAACTAAACCATAATTCTGAAGTTTTCATGATTATTAGTGAGTAATCTTCTTATAAACTCATGGGTTAGGTAGATAAGGTGAAAGATAGATGCTTTAAGATGTTTAGAACTAGATTAATGATGTCTCTTACAAATGAGATGTACTTAATGTTAAAATAGACATGATCTCTCTATTTCTAAATCTTAGATTATTTCATCCCCGATAAATGTTCGATGAAATGTCTAAATGTCTCATATTGTATTTTGTTGCTTGACCGACGAGAGTCACTGCATTAAGAGAACTTCAACTAATTGGACTCATTTGAATGTGTGTTTGAGTGTAGTTGACCAATAAGAACTGATGTACTGATGCATGACTAGCATATGAACTTTTATCATGATAGTGGATTAACTTATTATTGTGTTTTTAGGTTAAAGAAACTTATTAGTTGATTGTTTGAGCATCTTAAGTCTGAAGTCTATCACCCGAAATCAATTGTCTTATCCCACGAGTTTAGCCTTAATCTTGATTATAATTTGTTTTCACTTGAGTATGTTGTCTGAAACTTAATTTATCAATCTAAAACCAACTTTATTTGCATTGATTAAATGACTTCTTGTATTCTCCATGATTTAGATAATTTTAGGTTGGATTGACATTTTTACTATTACATTAACACTGTTGTGCTTGCATCAGAGTGGTAGAGAATTGAACTTTATCCACATCACATAGCCTTTTGATATAATTTTTTTTTTAAAACAAAAAAAATCAGAACAAATTATTTAAAGTAAGGTGTATCTAGTGATCTATTCTCTTAAACAAATACTAGATTTTGATCCGCGCAACCGTGCAGATTTTTTTTTAATTTTTATATACATATATATTTATTTTATATCCTTGATGTTAGTTATAAATTCTAAAATCCACACTAAGTATTTTGTAGTGATCAAAGAGTTTAATCTGGAGAGGATAAATGATGTGGGAAACAATGTTCTTAGAACACAACGATACAATCGGAATTCGGTTGACAAAAATGGACTTTATTGAATATAAGTTTTAATACAAAGTAATGATCGAGATCGAGAACAACAAATAAAAATGGAAACTATAAGTGAACTAAATGTTAAGCAGTGAGGTCGATGAGAATAGTGATTTGCTCTAGGGTTTTCAGTGTGTCTTATGCTCTGCTCTAGCTCACCTTTTATAGTCTCCTTTTTCTCTAACTGTTTCCGCGATCTTTGGAGTAGTAGTTCGACCTCGTCGTACTCGATTTGGGTCGGATTGATGACGATGGCATATGGGCCCGGACCTTTAACCTCTTACTGAAATTGGGTACAACATTTTTCCTCCAATCTTTTTTCTTTGTTGAAGGATACTGATGGCCCATTGAAAGACGGTTTGGTTTCTTTCTCTATAAGAGACCCGACACGGTGTGGAGCAAGATTTTTAATACCGAAACGCACCGTTTTGGTACTAATGGCGATTTGGCAATTTTGGGGGCGATCGAGATTTCTAATTCACGGCTAGCTTCTCCGGATGTGGGGATGAGTTCGACGGCGGCACAAGAAGATCCGCCAGCACCGGTTGTACCTCCGAAGACTTGGGTTGCGGTGGCGCAGGAAAAAAAGTTCTGAGAGAGTATGATTTGGAGATCTCGGTTTCAGATGGGAATAAGATGGTTGAAGTCCCATCGGAGATCATAGAGAAAGCTAATCCACTGTGGGAAGACTTTGTGATTGCAAAATTCCTTGAAACAGCTCCGAATATTGCAAAAGTTCATATGATTTTGAATAAGATTTGGGAATTTGGTGATAAAACACAGAAATTCAACGTTTACGAGATGGCTTCAACGACGATGAGGGTCAGAATTACGAGTGATGTGATAAAAAAAAAAAGTTGTGAGAAGGGGGATGTAGAACATTGTGGGTGTGCCAATGATTGAATCGAAATTGTCACCAGAAGAGGATACATCTAAAGCGCATTTGATTCCTCTGTGGGTACATCTAACAAGCGTTCCTATGAGTATGTACTCATGGGAGGGTTTGAGTTTTATGACAAGTGCAGTAGGGAAGCCGGATAGATTACATTCTGAAACTATTGCTTGCTCGAACTTTGATATTGCAAAAGTCTTTGTGATGGCAGACTTGTCGAAGGAGCTACCAAAGATGATTGACTTCAATATTCAGGGGGACGGTATTACGGTGAAATACACTTACCCGTGACTTCCGCCAAAGTGTACCACCTGTAAGCAGCCAAAAAAAAAAAGATGAAACATCATCGTGTTTGAATGGCGGCTAGGGTTGCAGAAAAATCTAACAAAGAGATGAGGGTAGACATGTAATTTCTCAGTTAATGAATTAAATGTCGGAAAATGCAAGAAAAGGTGAAAATGGGTTTGGAAACCAGGTCTAGCGACCATAAAACCGAGTTTCTAACCACTAGTACAAGTCGAAGTATTAGTAACTGCTACCAATTTAAATATATATTACACTACAAGAAAACTTCGCATTTACTAGGGATGGCAATCAAAGACCTGGACCGCGGGCCTGGCCCGTAAAGGCTTGCTGCGGGGTGGGATTGGGCCTTCATTTGATAAGCCCGCAATTTTGCACATCACAAAGAACTTGGTCGTCAAACACGACGGAATCAATGAAGAGACTCTTAAGCGCTGGAAGAGACACACCAGGAGGAAGCTTTCCAGGATAAAGATTTGTTCCTAGAGACAGTTTAACCAGTGTCTCGCTCCTGAAGAGGTCATAAACATAGAGACAAAACCAATCTCTTCCTTAAAAAGTGCTTGAAAGATGATGAAGTGATATGAGCACGCAACTACAACAATAAAATTGAATTAACAAAGTTTCAGAAAAAAAAATAACAGAAGCTAAAAGTTTAAGAGCAAGATTATTGTTCAGTCCTTGGCGTGTCCTTCGTCAAAAACGAGGAGGACCAAGAGAGAGAGAGGGAGAAAAATTCCTAAACAAGGAACGTTCTTGCTCAGTCCTTTGCCTTGTCTGCGAACCCCATGACACGTGGCTGCCCGCGACTCGTTCACTTTTAATTTTTTTTTTAAATCAGAAAATAAAAAAAAATATTAAGGATCCAAAACCGTCCTCCCAATAATGATGGTCTAAGTAGTGGTAAGACTACAAACAGTTTTATCACACTCAATCCATCTATAATCTAGTGGAATCTCAAAATAATGACAGTTTGAGCGCTTGTAAGAACAGAGTAAACCAATATGGACCAAACAGAGTAAATAACCATGTTGGAGAAGAGAGTAAAGCAGAAGGAGAGAACATAGGAAACCATAACAGAGAGAAAAGCTTAACCTCTTACCTTTATTGCATGCGTTACTACGAGTCATATGAAACTAAGCCTAAAGGACGAACCTGCGAGGACGTCGAACACACACACTTATACGAGTTTCCAGTTCAGATTTTAGGGATGCTGGGTTTTCGGAATTTATATTATTAAAATCTGCCATATTTAGAGATAATACTATGAATTCACTTATCAAACCATATGCTATATGAAATATTTACATTCTTTCCAATTGTACATTTTCTATTAAATAATGTGCGCAGGTTCAGTCATCATACTTTAGTGTGTGTGTGTGCATACAAACCCTAATTCACAGAAGGAATCAAAGTTTGTTTATATTCGAATACATTTTGCAGGCAAAAGAAAAGAAGAGCTTAGTGTTAGAACTAGACGAGAACGATTACTAACAAAGACTATGGAGTCAAGATTCTTTAAACGCAAGCTTCACATACACAAAAGATGCTCTGTTTTTTACTCAATCTTGCTTGAGAGTCAAGAAAAGGTTTCATATTCACCAAAAATCAAAACAAGAAAGCAATAACGATCTAAAGATTCCAAAAGAAACACTAGCTAAGCTAGCTAGGGTTTAGATTAACTCTCTCGTTATCCTTGAGAACATCTGCTGTAAAGTCATTCACGAGGCCGAACTTTGCGCGAATCTCCTTATGGTCTTTGCATGCTGCGATCTCATCAGCGACTCTCTGGCAAGTGAGATCAAGAAGACCTTTCTTTGATGTCCAAGTAGTTCGCAGCCGTGATGAGATCATAGACCGTGGACAGATCCATCTGCGTGATGAGCTCAGCGTCCCAATTCTTGAAATAAATTCATTAATAATTGTTTTTATAAAATTGGATTACAATTGAATTACATAAGTTTTTTGAAACATTCTTCAAATAAATTCATTAGTTAAACAAAAAAAACTTGGCTGAGAAAAGCTAACCGAAATTCATTAATAAACATATACATTAGCACCAAATGAGCTACTATTTCGATCCCTAATGAACTGGTGCCATTATTCGGGCTCTACCGATACAGACACAACACTAGCGTAACAAGAGTCAAGAGATGGAGCATTTGGTATCAGAATTAGCAAGAGTGAGCGTATGAGAATGATCATTGACACAAGATTGACTCGAATAGGCTTCAAATGTATAAAACCTTCTCTACATATATGTACACAACTCAACCATCATCCTCTGTTTTCACAGAGTTTTGAATGTTCAATGAGAGAGGAGAGTCAACTTATCCAACACCATAAGAAGGGCTACGTCATGTTAGTGAAAACAATCATTGTTCTTTAGGTATAGATTCAGTTGCAGCTGTAAAAGCGATCGATGTATAGAGATTTTATCATAAAGTTTGAGTTTGTTTAACCTATAAAACCCTAATTCACAGAACGAATCAAAGTTTTCTAAATCCCAATATATTTTGCATGCCATTGACAGAAGAAGAAAATGGAATCAAGATTCTCAAAACGCAAAGCTTCAAATGTACAAAACTTCTTCTAGATATATACAAAGCTCTGTTTTTACTCAATCTTGCTTAAGAGCCAAGAAAGGTTCATATTCACCAAAAACAAGAAAAAAAAATCAAAACAAGAAAGCCATGTTCATCTCATAAAGATTCCACAAGAAACACTAGCTAAGCTAGCTAGGGTTTAGATGATGAACCCGCTCGATCACTCAATCAAAAGCCCACTCGTTCTCCTTAAGAACCTCTGCTTCTTCCTCTGCGGTATAGTCACTCACGATGCCGAGCGTTTCGCGAATCTCCTTATGGTCCTTGCATGCTGTGATCACGTCAGCGACTCTCTGGCACATGAGATCAAGAAGAGCTTGGATGTTTAGGTAATTAGCTGCCGCGATGAGATCGTAGACCGTTGACAGATCCATCTCCTTGATGAACTTATCGTCCCACTTCTTGAGATCATCACCGGAGGAAGAAGAAGAATCACCACCGTCGACGACGACAACGACGTGCTTCTCGCAGTATTCGACCACCTTCGAGAGGATCTTGCCTGTGACTTCCTTGATCTTGTGTTCAGGAGCGGGGCAATCTTGAACAAGATGCGACAAGAACTGAGACTCAAGTACGACCGCTTCTTCGACTTCAAAGGTTACATCGTCGGAGCTCTTCAACGTGATCATCTTCTTCTCATTCTCCATCGTTGTTCTTTGCTGCTGCGTGGTGATTTTCTCGTGGAAAGATTAGAGGGAGGATGAAAGAAACTGATGAGAGAGCGAATGAATAGAAAAGGTGGTGAATGAAGTTATGAGCCCCGTGCAAGTGTATTTTATAGGCGTTTAGTAGAAGTACACATCTAGTTCATGGAAAGTTGGAAAAGAAATATACACGAGAAGCCCAATATTAGCCCAAAAGTCAATTTGATTAAAGTTCTTATAGAGATGGCATAGGGGATTTGAGAGACCTATAGGAGATTGCTCAATGACATATGTGGTTAGGGCTGGGCAAAAAACCCGGATCCGAAGAACCGAACCGAACCCGATCCGAAAAAGTAGTATCGAATCCGAACCGAAATTGATTCAATATCCAAATAGGTTCAAAATTTTGGTATTTAAAGAACCGAAACCGAACCCGACCCGAACCGAAGTACTTCGAGTACCCGAATATATCCGAAAGAGATTTATATACCTATATATATTAGTTATTTTTAGATTTAATGTATATATAAAACATTCAATATATATAAAATACTTTGAAGTTATTCAAAATACTTGTAAATATATGTAAATATATGTAAATAGTCAAACATACATGTCTAAAATTACTAAAGTACACTTAAAACATAGAAAATACTTTAAAAAATTATTGATTCCCAATCCAAATATTCAAATCAAACTAATTTATATGTTAATTTTAGGCATTTTGACTTATGTTATTCAATTATTTGTAATATGTTATTTTCTTTATAGTTTTTTAGAAATGTAAAGTATATAATCAATTTTAAAATTTTTAAAATAATTTAAATGGGTTATCCGAACCCGAACCGAACCCGCAAAGATCCGAACCGAAATTTAGAAATATCCGAATGGGGCTAAAATTTGTGAAACGAAAACCCGAAACCCGAATAGATCCGAACCGAACCCGAATGGATACCCTAACGCCCACCCCTATATGTGGTATAAAAGGTGATGATTCATCATTTATAAAGCACTCGCAACTATGATCTTAGGACATGATTAACCAGGTATATTAACCTCGTCTCTTAAGGTAATTAGGAAAAAATAGTGGAATAACGAAGATACGCCTCCTAATTAAGAAGAGCAACGAACGTCTCTTGTAAGATGTGTGTCCAAGCTTGAGTGGGTAGAGGAGAGTAGATGAGGTTTCGACTATTTTCATTCTTTCTCACAATTTTCATTTTTCTATATAACATCTTCAAATTATTCTTGTTTATTTTAATAATCTTTGTTTTTATGTTTTTTTTTTAAAAAAAAATCTATATTTAAAATATTATTTGTATAATATTTTATTTAATAATTAAATTTTATTTTTATTAAATAATGTTTAATTTTTTTTAAGAACTCTTAAATAAGAAATTTTCATTGGAATCCAAACAAATGATATTTCTTATGACAATCTCTTAAATCACTTTTAGTAATAAAAAGTGTTAACAGACCCAAAGTGAATATATAGATTAGGCCACTAAAATAATAGACTATAATTCGAATATAAAACCCATCTCGCTATTATTAGTTATATTAAATTAGTGATAATAGCTCGTAGATACATTCATATACGGTTTTCCTTGGAAATTAATCATCAACTAGGTGTTTTGCCCGCACTTGCGGGCATAATTCTCTTATGAATATTTATTAGTTGATGTTTCATTCATTTAAAAATTATCATAGTAAGTTATTATTTATGTTTCAAAAAGTAAAAATTAAACATCAAATAATTATCAATGACAAATCTCAAACATAAGAAATATTTAAAAGAATATATTTCTATAACTATTTTTCTTGGTTTATATTTAATTATAATATTTATATCTTAATTTTAAATTTTATATTAGAAAAGCATATTTTCAAGATTACAATATAATGCATAAGTTATTTATTTTCTGAAATGATCATATGATATTTTTTTTTTAATTATATAATAGTTATATAAGATTATAGAAATTATGACATATAAGTAAAATTACCTAAAATAATTGAGAGCTTAATGAATCAGCAAATTCACTTCTTAAATAATTTTTCTTGAGTGATGATTTATATTTAATTAATAATAGATAATTTTTCTATTTTACTTTTAAATTATATAATATAAAAATATATTTTCAGGATAACAACATAATACATGAGAATTACCATATTCTCTAAAAGTATAATATTATTATTGTAAATTTATTTTAATTATAGAATAAATACATCTTTTTATATCTTAATTTTAAATTTCTAATAGAAAAATATATTTTCAAGAAAGCAACTTAATACATAAGAAGTATTTTATTTTCTAAGAATCTGATACTATTAATATAAATTTGTTTTAAATATAAAATAAATTATATATAAAATTATATAAATTAATAAATTATCAAAATTACCTAAAATCAAGAAAATATGACAAATCAGCAAACATCAAATTCACTTCTTAAATAATATTATAGATTTTAAATTTTAAATTTTATAATATAAAAATATTTTTTCAAGATAACAACATAATATATAAGAATTAAATTATTTTATAAAATATCATATTATTAATATAAATTATTTTTAATTGTAGAATCAATAATAAACAAAATTATGAAAATTCTGATAAATGATCAAAATTACCTAGGATCATGGAGACAAATCAACAAATTCACTTTTCAAATAATTGTTTTGATGATTTATATTTAATTATGAATTATATTTAATTATTAATAATATAATTTTATATCTTAATTTTAAGTTTTATAATAGGAAAATATATTTTCAACAAAATAACATAATCCATAATGATTATCTTATTTTAGAAAAGTATTAGACTATTAATATAAATTTGTTTTAGATAAAAATAATAGTGTTTATATCTTAATTTAAAATATAAGTTTTATTTATAAAATATTTTTCAAGATAACAATATAATTCCCAAGAATTGTCTTGTTTACTAAAAATATGATATATTAATAGAAATTCGTTTTTATTAAATAATAAATTTTATATGAAATTATTTAAATAAGGTAAATTAAAAAATTTACCTAAAATCAAGGAGACGTTGACAACTATAAAAATATATTTCAAGATAATATTATAATTTACAAGAATTATCTTATTTACAAAAATATGATATATTAATAGAAATTCGTTTTTATTAAATAATACATTTTATATGAAATTATTTAAATAATGTAAATAAACAAATTTACCTAAAATTAAGGAGAAGTTGACACCTCAGCAAAATTAATTCTTAAATAATAGTATAGATAGAATCCAATAATTCATAGTATGATCTGTTTCTAACAATGTCAAACTCCATTTTATTTCTATTATTCTCTCCCGATTTCAAGGATCAACAAAAGACTAAACTAACACAAAATCGATCTAAAATATCACTTTCAGAAATCGGTTTATCAACTCAATCACAACCACTAAACTATAGCCACTTGACCAAATATCAAACGTTCTCATAAATTATACGGTGCGTAAATACAGTTGAAACCGTTGTCTAGCTATATCGTCTGAGTAAGCACGATTGTGATGTGATAACCATAATTACTAGCATTTAATCTTACTAATAACGAACATATGAACACCAAATAATTCAGAACATTCTATACTAGTATTATTGATAGAATATAGTACTTGAAAATGTCATTAATAAGCGGTTTTATCACTTGATTACTGAATTATTAAGCGCTACGCGTTTTTATTATTGGATTGCATCAAATTCTTATCACCAGACGGAACTTCTTGGTTATTCTATAAAGGGCAAAACAAGTAACGTGGCTGTGTCTCGAGGGCTGTCGTTAGTTTCTACATTTTCAGGGGCCCAAGTCAGCCACAAACATATAATGAAATAATATACCGAAAAAATCGATTCCTTGTTGAAACCTATAAATATGAGATAGAAGCATAATAGTGTTTCAAAAAAAAAAGAGATAGAAGCATAATAAACTAAGAGTTCTGACAGAGTGTACAGTAATTAATGAAATGTACAAAAACCACAAGTGAAAGGTTAGCTTTCAGACCATGACTTTATCAATAGGCTCTTTCTATGAACTGTGTCAACTATATATATTGTTGTTTTTCTTTACTTTTCTGTTGAATACTAACACGATTTGAATGCAGAATAATTTTGGTTTGGTCTTAATAGTAACAAAAACATATTTTAAGTTTTGTTACTGTTAACTGCAACGCAGTGGGTTTGTACACATTGGAAGCCTAAAATGTTAAAACTGGTGGAGTTTGTTTTCTGCGGTGTCTGCCAAAATGCAAAAATGCCTTGCAAATTCGAGGAAGAGAAACTGAGGATACGTCCCAGCACGACAGATGCTAAGATATTAGTTTTCAGAGGATACTAGAATACAACATATGTCAACAACCCTTTTGCTTTAAAATCAGGTGGGTCACTCAATTACCATGCCTGACACGATATCAGATAGAATCTCCGGTACACTGGCAAATTCTCCTTCTCGTGGAAACAATCGCGATAAGGGCGAATCTTGTAGAGCAAATAGATCTTCCCTGTTATACTTCACCCTCTGATCTGTATCAATAAATACAGTACAGTTAAAACTTTTGAGCTCTGATAAAAATCACATCTCTCAGCTTGTTAGTGGGAAAAGGCATACCTATGAAACTCCTGGAAACAGCAGCAGCAGAAGTCTCCGGGGTCTGATTATTCTTCTTCCTTCCTACCTTTGCCGAACTCTGTGGAGGAGATGACCGAGGAAGAAGTTTATTTTGGTCAAGAGAAGAGGATTCTGGAGCAAACTCATGCATCACTTTTATGTGAGGGTGCTTTTTGCAGAGACCAGTGATGGCATTTTCGGTTAAAAGCCAACAGCCTCTGAGGTCGAGTGTTCTCAGGCTCAGAGGCGGTCTAAACTTCTCGAGACCGAGGTTGGTCAATACTGCATCTTGAACGCCGAGGCTGACTAGGTTTGGGAGAGACGATAGATTGTGGAGTGTGGAATCTGTGAGGGAAGTGCCTTTCAGGGACAAATGTGCTAATCCAGTAAGGCTACTCAGAGGGGAGAGAGCAATGTCGCTTAGGTAAGGATGTTCTAGACTCAGGGTTTTAAGGGCAGTTAAAGACTTTAGTGCTGCTAAAGACGGCTTTGCTTCTTCTTCTTGTGGAGACTGTTGCTGGATAAATCCTGAAATAAAGAGAGTAGTGGAGTTAGATTTTGATATTTATCATCCATTCGCACAGAGTATAGAAGGCTTATACGTACCTCGGATGCTGGTTCTGCTCAGGTCAAGGGCTTTAAGGCAAGGCATCATGGTGCTGATACACAAGATGGACAGGTCGTCGGTATATGTCTGGGACAGAGATAATGTCTCGAGCTGCGGCACATGTTGGGAAAGAATTTCAACCCCAGCGGAAGTGATTTTTGTATCCGAGACATTGAGATTCCTGAGAGAATCACCAACGCATAAGACAAACTCAACCGAATCATCCCCGAAAGCTGTGGAACTTAGATCAAGAAGCTCCAGCTTAGTCATAGTTTCTAAGAAGCTGAAATCTTGGATAGAAGTCTTGGAAACGTCTAAGTGGGTTATAGAGCTTTTGCTGGTGAAGGAAGAAAAGACCTCGGTTTCAGCACTGAAGGTGGCTCCGGATAAAACGAGCCTTTTCAAGGAGGATAATACGGAGCTGCTGTGAGTGTTTGACATGGATACAACGGTACACTTGTTCATGAGTAAGCATTCAAGATTTGGAATGTTTGGAGCATGTGTGACGTTGGTCCATGAGAGATTAAGAAAGCTCAAGTTTGGAAATTTGAGAATAGTGACAGCTCCTTGGTTGGTTACATTGCTTCCCCAGATGTCAAGGTACTCTAGCTTCGTCAGTACCTGAGGAGCAAAAAGAATTGGCCATGAGAAAAACTTAACTGTAATGACTTAAAACATAAATGTATAATGCTCGGGCAGCTGACAAAAAAAATTGTATAATGCTCTTTACACGCATGGATGTTCATACAATACATGGGTACTAGTTTCTATGCACATAATATTCTGTACATAACATATAACCTAGAACATTGCAATCTTAGCAGAGTTCTTACACCAACTAAATCGATAATGAATACTAAACTACACAATTCAAGAGAAATTGTTAGATATACCACAAGTACCACTTTTCAAAAATACCACCAATCAAAAAATATACTAACATTTGGATTTAGACTTTAGTGATTATTGTTTAGGGTTTAGGGTTTAGTATTACGGGGTTGGGGTTGAGTTTAAATATGTTCTACAAATATTTAAAAAATTAGCTTAGTGTTATTTTATCACAAATTTAGGGTATTTGTAAAAATAGTCATTCACTAATGGTAAATTTGAAAAATGGTACCAAACTTGTGGTAGAATTGAAATTTCGTCACAATTCAATCAAATACATGATACATCAATCAATCAACTTATAAAACCTTGGTACCTGGAGGGAGCTCAAGTTGTCATCAGTTACAGGTAAGCCACCCAAATCAAGAAGAGACAATTTCTTGAGTGAAGCAAGAAGAGATATTCCAGCTTCCTTAACACCCGTCTGCGAAATCCACAACTTTTCCAAATTCACAACAGACTGGAGATGCTTTACACCAGCATCTGTAACCTTTGAGCATCTTGAAAGATCCAACTCCTTCAAACATGTCAATCCTGGAAAAAAAAATCCAACATCATACACATTTTCTAATCATCATAAGCTTCGATCACAGATTCAGAAGAGGATCATATAATACCTGTGATAGGCCAGATAGTGGAGTTATTGATTCTTGGACAATCTGAAAGATTTAGAGAGAAGAGATTAACAAAGGCTCCAATATACGCCATCCATTCTCCGTTGACGGAGCTTTCTCCTCGGAGATCTATGTTCTCTACAGAATGTTTGAATACTCTGCAGAGAGAAAAGCGTCTCTTGTTTAGATTCGATAGAGATCGATGCAAACACACACACATATATATATCATCAAACGGTATCAAAGTCATGCTAATTCCAAGCAACAATCAACAAATCTCCAGCAAACACACATCAACCTCACAAATCTAAGCCTATAACTATCACCGTTCTATAGATCGAACCAAGCGAATATCAGATTCATGCTAACTCGAAGCAAAAATCAACGAAATCTCCAGAAACCACTAAGATCCGAAGCGATGGTTCAATATCTCGAACCTAAGCATATAACTAATCACCGTTTTATAGCTCGAACCAAGCAAATATCAGATTCATGCTAATTCCAAGCAAAAATCAACGAAATCTCAAGTAAAATCTAAGATCCGAAGCGATCGTTCAATATCTCGAATCTAAACACATAACTAATCACCGTTTTATAGATCGAACCAAGCGAATATCAAATCCATGCTAATTCTACACCGTTTCGACTCGAGAAACGTCATCGGAATCTGGAAAAGAAGGGATAAGAGTTTTTACTCGAGTAGCGAAGGGAAGAGAAGACGGCGGAGGAGGAGTTGACGGAGAAGAGCATCGGCGAGGTGAGAAGGCAGGCGCTCGAGGCTACGACGCTGAAGACGCCATCGAGCAACCGCATCTTTGCTCTTGCAAGCTTCATCTAAGCATAAACGAACTAACGGACTCGCCGTCTCCATCGTTGAAAATTTCTGATCTGATCTGACTTGGGAAATTCTAGGTCTCCGACGACTACTGCAATTTTTGTTTATTGAAGATCCATATTGGGCCTAAATTTACACGAACCCTGGCCCAGATGAAATATTGTAGCCCATATTGGCTCGTAGACCTTGGCTTTTCCGTCCCGGTTCGGTTTAGGATTTGTTCCGGTATTTGAAAAGTTTAGTTCAGCTTTTAGTTGGGTTTAGGTATCAGCTTATATCATAGTAGTTTCGGATCCCATTCGGTTCATTTTCAGCTTTTTAGTTAATTCAAACTAGATCATAACCCGCCCGTCTGGGCGGGTTTTTATTTTTATGGTATATATAAACATTTCAAAAAGTACAATCTAATGGTTCCAATTTTACTAAATAATAGTATACTGTTTAAATATTGTATTTCATCATTGTATTGTGTAACAGGGGCGTTGGTATAATATTGTGACCCGTTAATATTTTAGTAATAGTTTATAAGATTTTTTTTTTTGCTAAATTTGGTACAAAGTTATATACACGAAACAATTTAGTCAAATTTTTAAGTTAATTTTTCAATGAAGAATTAGAAAGCAAGTATATCACTGTTAAAAACTTATAACAATAGTCAATATAAATTATATAAATAAAATATATATTATTCTTGATTTATTCTAAATAAATTTAAAACACGAGTATATATATGTAAAAATAATTTTCAGAAATAAAGTAATATTAATGATAGAAAACCCAAAATCAATAATAATGATANTTTTCAATGAAGAATTAGAAAGCAAGTATATCACTGTTAAAAACTTATAACAATAGTCAATATAAATTATATAAATAAAATATATATTATTCTTGATTTATTCTAAATAAATTTAAAACACGAGTATATATATGTAAAAATAATTTTCAGAAATAAAGTAATATTAATGATAGAAAACCCAAAATCAATAATAATGATATTTTGGACCACATTAATCTTTAGTTTAATAAATAAAGTCCATTAGGTTTGTAAGCTATCATTGTTTCCAATCACTATAATTTTAAATATTTCATATTCATGTTTCCAAACACTTAATTTTTTGTACTTTAACTTTAATAGTATAGATTTAAAAGTAAAAAAAATTGGGTTTTTCAGATTAAATATCAAAAAAATCAGATTATCAGATAAAAAGTTGGATTATTCAAAGAATTTTATATATTTTAGATAAAAAGGTATTCTAGTAATTCAAATTTTTTAATATTTCGATTTATAAATAATATTTCAAAATTATTTGATTATTTTTAAAATTAAATATAGATAATTATTTATAAATATATAAACTATGTTATAAAAGTTGGGTATTTATTCTATTCGCGGTTCGATTCCAGTTCAATATTAAGTTTTTGGTTCTAGAAATATATGATCTATTAGTATAACTGATAGGATCCAAATCTGATCCGAATCTTATTTTTTATTTTTTGGTTTAGTTCGGTTCTTAGATTTGGGATAAATGTGTCTAGGCCTAGTGGCTCGCTAACATATGTATGATTTCCTCCTATTTAACGTTGTCCCTTGCTCATAAAATACTTAAGAAACAGCAGATTGCAATAAGTAGAACTTATATAATCTGAGATCCGAGTCCAAACTACTCTAGCCTACGCACGCGTGGTGGCACGTGCTCTCTCCATTCAACGGTGGTCAGTAATTTTTTTTTTTTTTTTTTTTGAAACAGGTCAGTAACTTTTTTACTTTCGCTTTTTCCTTATAAACTGCGCGCTTAATAGAGTAAATAATGCAATTACAAGGAAACAAACAATCCTTCAAATATTAGAGACAATTGGTGTAATGTACCCAACGAAGATCCAAATTGGCGGAATGTCCATGGTTATGGATAATCCAAAAAGGAGTAACCTTTTGACACTGTGCGGACGAAAATGCCCTCTTACTTTATCGAAAACATGTAACTCTAGATTTAACGGATACACATTATGTTAACTGAACACTAAGAGATATTTATCAATTTTAACATGATATAAAAATTGTTAGCAAATTGACAAAATTTNTATCGGTTACAAATTCATTAAAATATAATAATAACGGGTAAATAATGAAATAGCTGCTAACTTACATATTATCCAAATAAAAGAATGTATATTTCAAGATTTGAAATTAGAAATAATAGAATTAGTGTGAGATAATAACATTAGCAATATGGGTGTCAAAAGAATCAGAGTAAAAAATAGAGATTTATGATGAAAAAATGAAAGCATAAATATGTCATGTGTGATAGATAAAGAGATTAGAAGATATGGAAGAGAAAAGAGAGAGAATGAGATAGGGGTATAATGGTCAGACAAAATAATTTCTATTTTGAAAGGTTAGATGGCAAATATGAGGTGTATTTAGGGACAATTCCACCAATTTCTCCAAATATTATTTTCTCTCCTCCCAAAGAAACCTCTGCGACAACAAACAAAAATGTGGCGACTCTCCATATCAGTTGTCTTCCTCCCATGCCTCGCTGCTTCTCTCCTCACCGCTCTTTCTACGGTATATAGCTATTCGGAGGCGACATGTTCAGGGATAGTTCCCTTAAGGTACCGGAACGATAAGATCTCTATAACTGATTTTGGAGGGGTCGGTGACGGAAGGACGGTGAACACTAAGGCCTTTAGGGCAGCTATATATCGGATTCAGCATCTGAGGAGGAGAGGAGGCACGGTTCTGTACATACCACCGGGAGTGTTTCTAACGGAGAGCTTCAGTCTCACTAGCCATATGACTCTTTTCTTGGCTAGAGGCGCTGTTATCAGAGCTAGGCCTGGGCACAAGGCAAGTACCCGGCATTTTTGTGGTACTTGCTACCCGGTTTGGTTTATTTAAGTAGTTGTGTATTTGACTTGTACTTGGCTTATTCTTAACAAGTATTTGTGATATCAAGTACTTGTAAATTTCTAGAATACTTGCAGATTACTTGGTTTGTTTTTTTACTTGATTTTGTTTTGTTTTTGCCTTGGTTTGATATTATCTTCTCAATTATTTAATCTATTTTCTTTAACTATTTAAATATAAAATATTTGAAATCCAAAACACAATTTCATATACACATACAAACTTTTAAGCATCAGTTATTAAGTATTTTACATACAAGCTAAAGACAAAATACCCATAGACATTGACAATATACAAAAACCAAAATATTCTTTTCTAGTTATTTGGACTTAATTCAAATTCAGTATTAATATTAAACACACCATTCCTTTTTAGTTGTGATGGAAATACAATACATTAGATAAATTTTTTTAATTAACTAATAAAGTATATATCAAATATTGAATAAACTAAGTATTATATAACAAATAACGAAACAGGTAATTGATAACAAGTAACGAATCAAGTAACAAACCAAGTAACAAGTCAAGTAATTAAAAATAAAAATAGACTTGATACTTGACTTGTATTTACGAGTAATAAAATTTGTTTACTTGTTACTCGACTTGTTTATGCCAAATACTTGTTTTTTCAAACCAAACCGAGTCAAGTAGCAAGTATGAACCGAGTATCAAGTAATAGTGCCTAGCCCTAATCAGAGCTGTTCAGGTACAATTTTTTTCAATGTAATAAATTATTGGTAAGTGGTTTTTATCTGTTTTCACACTCGTTACTTGTGTAAATGATTTATCTCTGTCAGTGTCAGCTGCTAGGAAAGATATTTAAATTTGTCAGACATAAGTAAACTATTACAAAATAGTAATGCTTTTTTTTTTCTTCTTGACGGGTTAATTGGATCTGAATTCTGAAAAAGTAAATGAGTTGATCAAGTTAGTTTGTAATTGTATGTAAAATTTTGAAAGAAGCAAAAAAGAGGTGGGAACCATGCAGGTATTGTAATAATTAATTAATAGGTAATTTTGGGTATGGGGAGTGGTATTAGTTGGTCCGAGCAGAGCAAGATGGGACCGTCAGGGATAAAAACGTTATTGTATGCATGTGGGGGTGCTGCTTTTATGTCTATGTTCCAACGCTGACCCCATAGATAGCTGGCAATTTTTGTCGTTGGCGTTAACCAATTTTGTCGAAATTTTGGTTATTTATA
Source organism: Eruca vesicaria subsp. sativa (assembly GCA_932364175.1). NCBI lineage: Eukaryota > Viridiplantae > Streptophyta > Magnoliopsida > Brassicales > Brassicaceae > Eruca > Eruca vesicaria. Next base: position 398,550 of record CAKOAT010080710.1, read on the forward strand.
TTCTCTACTGACTAGTGTATATCATATAAATAAAAATATCTGATGGGCTAAAACATTAAAATGAAGAAATCTTTGTTAACGTATTTTTAATGTTGAGAGTGTGGACTGTTTTGGGTTTTATTGTCCATTTAGTGACTCTCACATGGATGCGGCTTTATGCTAAACCTCTGATTCAGTTTTTTTTTTCTAGATTTTGTCTTCAAGTGCGTGAAAGCAAAACCACTAGTACTTGTTTTTTTTTTATGAACTCTAGTACTTGTTGTTGTGGTGTATTTATTTGTGTGTCTGTCTTAAGGCCGAATTTGAGCGTGTAAATTGTTTTGTTTTTATAAGTCACGATCATATTAAAATTTGGATTGATCACTAGTATTGCAGAATGTGAATCCTGTGGATTATTTGGTGACCTTTTGGTATATCTGTGTGCTAACTTCAGGATACATGGAACTGGCCATTGATTGATCCTTTGCCTTCTTATGGAAGAGGGAGGGAGTTACCAGGCGCACGGTATATGAGCTTTATTCATGGCGATGGCCTTCGTGATGTAGTCATCACTGGTGAGTTTTGGACCATCTTATCAATACCCACCTATCAAACATTGGCACACATTTTCTTTAAATATTTTAATGTAGCTAAGTATTCAAGAATTAGTCTCTATCGAAATTGTTAGCTTTTTTAATTGAGAAGAAGAAATAGAGCATTAAACTTGGTAATTTTGAGTTGCATTGTTCATTTAGCATGTGAAAACATAACTTTATATGAACAGTAACCTAATACATGCCGAGCAACAGATTGTATGATAAGCGTTTGCTATCACTTCCTGACATTACAATGCAATCGTATGTTATACACAGGACTAAACGGGACAATAGACGGTCAAGGAGAAGTATGGTGGAACATGTGGCGCAGTAGAACACTAAGGTTCACTAGACCGAATCTAATCGAGTTCAAGAACTCTAAGGAGATCATAATCTCCAATGTTATTTTCCAGAATTCACCTTTCTGGAACATTCACCCTGTCTATTGCAGGTACTAAAGCTAGTTACTACCTTTTTGATTTCCCAAGCATAGACATATCTTACTCTTCTGATGGTATTTGACTATGTTCCTCGTTTTGATCTGTGGCAGCAATGTTGTGATCCATCACGTTACCATCTTAGCTCCACAAGATTCTCCCAACACCGATGGAATCGATCCAGGTTCTGTCTTAATCTAAACTCCTTTTCAATCAACAATAGACTACTAGATTGGTTGTTGTGTTAGAAACATATCGAACATGTTTACGTAGGAAGTTGAAACATTTTTGAATGAGCATGTGCATATATAGTAGCTATTCCGTGCTAGAGAATGTAGCTCACAGTCAGCCGGTCCCAAGATTTTGAAGGCTAAAAACAATTTCATAAAAACTTTAATAATCTTTTTTACATGTTCAGGATATATCTAATGTATTAACTTTTAAAATTTTAAGCGCTCAAAACCAAGGTTTCATTTCGCTATACTAAGACTGGTTTTGTTGCACCAAAATTTTGCAAAAAAAAAAGACTGGTTTTGTTCATAGTAGTAATGATAAAAGTGTCTGAACCCATAGATGTTTTCTAAATTTGTTGATAGATTCCAGCAACAACGTCTGCATAGAAGATTCCCACATCTCAACAGGGGACGACCTTGTAGCCATCAAAAGCGGTTGGGACGAGTACGGAATCACTTTTGGCCGTCCAAGCTCAAACATTACGATCCGCCGCATCACAGGATCTTCTCCGTACGCAGGTATCGCAATAGGAAGCGAAACCTCAGGAGGAATCAAGAACATCGTAGCAGAACACATCAGTCTCTCTAATGTGGGCGTTGGAGTAAACATCAAGACAAACATTGGTCGCGGAGGTTACATCAAAAACATCAAAATATCTAACGTTTATGTCGAAAACGCAAAGTACGGGATCAAGATCGCTGGCGACACGGGAGATCACCCTGACGCGTATTATAACCCGAACGCTCTTCCAATCGTTAAAGGAATTCATATTAATAACGTTTGGGGGGTTAACGTTCAAAACGCTGGCTCCATTCAAGGCCTTAAGGGGTCACCTTTTACAGGTAACGTTTTCTTTAGTATAGACCGTATTGACTATTGATCATATACTTAATTCTTCTATAACTGGCAAACATAAAAAAAAAATAATAATAATAATAATAATAATAATAATAATAATAATAATAATAATAATAATAATAATAATAAATGGACAGGGATTTGTCTGAGTGAGATTAATCTACATGGAAGCTTGAACTCGTATCGGTCATGGAAGTGTTCCGATGTTATTGGAGCTTCGCTCAAAGTCAGCCCTTGGCCTTGTTCGGAGCTGAGAACTACCGGCGGGTCTTATTCGTGTTCTTCCACCTTGTGATGGTTTTTCTACATATATATGTTTGTATTTTCTAAATTTAAACTCACGAAATTAAATTATATAATGGATACAAAATTTAAAAATAAAGAATGTTGAATAAGTTTATATAGCAAAGTCTGGTTTCAGTGTTAATAGGTTTTATAAGTGAAAGATCCATCATGTACACAGGAGTTTATAGTTTTTTTTTTTTTTTTTGAAACACGAGTTTTATAGTCTAGTTGTTTATATTATGTGGTTGACACATTGTATAAATAATTGAATTTAGCTGCGCTACATAGGCTTTTTATTTGAGTGATTTAGTGAACTACCCATATTTGAAGCTCAAATTAGCAAAATACCATTGATTGGACATGAAGGACACTAACACAACCATTTGGCAAAGAAATACCGAGAATGCTCTTTCTCTTCCCTCTCATTAACACGAAACGTAAAAACATTTGTTAACATATAACACTTCTGTTAACGTCTACAATATTTGTTAACAGCCAACACATTTATTACGGCGAAGCGTAAAAATAATTGTTAACAGTTAACACTTCTGTTAACGTCTACAATATTTGTTAACAGCGAACACATTTATTAACGCGAAGCGTAAAAATAACTGTTAACACATAACACTTCTGTTTACGTCTACAATATTTGTTAGCCGCTAACACGACGTCGAATCTAAAACCCAGAAAATTGATATCATCAAAAGATTGAGGATTCAAAGCCACTTATGAAAAAATAATGAAATTTAAAATTTAACTGTATATAGAATGATAGAGATTTGTAAAATAATTAGGGATTGGAGAGAAAAAAAAAGGTCAAAATTGAGGATTCAAAGCCACTTATGAAAAAATAATGAAATTTAAAATTTAATTGTATATAGAATGATAGAGATTTGTAAAATAATTAGGGATTAAAGAGAGAAAAAAAAAAGAGGGGAGATGTTAAAGAGAGGAGAGAGGGTGTAGAAAAGGGCAAAATTGTTTAAAGGAAAGTGATTGTCACATCATGGGTAATTCTCTAATTATAGGTGTCAAATAGGGCACTTTAGCCAATTATCTCTTTTTATTTTAGTCATCGAAGAGTACACGGTCAACGAAATTCATGCTGATGATATCGTTAAAATTTTCATGGTATGTGTATCAAAATTTCATTTTGTTAGAGCAACATTATCACTGATGGAGGAAATGTTCTTACGCGTAGGTCCCATCACATTTTTTCAAAAACCTTGTCCAAATGTTGTTAAATAAGAAACGTTCCAAGGGATGTCGTTAACGATTTACAGGTCCCACTGACACGTGACGGTCTACAGTTTCTCTATTTTTTTTTTAAATCAAAAAACAAAATTTAAAACCCAAAAGTGTCCCAACCCATAATCATGTTCTTAGCTTTAAGTACATTTTAGGTTCTTAGAGTATCAGCAACTAGGGCTGGGCAATCGGGGTCCCAATCGGGTTTCGGTTCGGGTTCATTCGGGTTTCGGGTTTTCGGGTTCATGAATTTCAACCCCATTCGGATATTATAAAAATTCGGGTCGGATTCGGTTCGGGTTTAGTCGGGTTCGGTTCGGGTTTAGTAACATGTCCAAGATCCAGTTGAACTCAAAATAATTTCGGTTTCGGATNTTCTAAAAATACTAATTTATACTCAATTAAACTCACTATATTTTCAATCATTTTATTAAATTTGTGTATTTAGCTTCTACAAACCATATTGTTCTCCTTCAAAATAATATTGTGAAACTCGTCTATCAACCATATAAGATTTGTCATTGAACTATATGTGACAATACTAAACATATCATGATTAATGACAAACCAAAACATTGTATGAACGAAATATTATACATAATGAAACATAAAAAATTAAAGTTAAGAACAATTCTATAAATGTAAGAAGTACTATTTAAACTTTAAAAAAACAATATTATATAAACTTCAAAACAAATTTATTCGTAACTTAACTTCAAATGTAATGTCAATCATAAACATAAATATTAACTAAATAACACTATATATTAGACTAAATATTTGAGTTAATTATTTATATCCTAACTAATTATTGTAGGTACTCAATAATATATTAATCTGTTTTGGAAAACATATTAGAAATTTAGATTGGATATGATACAAGTTTGTTTGGAATTTTAAAGTTTCGGATTCTTTCGGATATCCATTTAAGTTCGGGTTCGGTTCGGGTAATACCCATAACCCGAAATACCGTAAAACAAGATCTATTCGGTACTTATGTCGGATTCGGATCGGTTCGGATTCCTTTATATCGGGTCGGGTTCGGTTCGGATTTTCGGGTTCGGTTTTTTTGCCCAGCCCTANTTTGTTTGGAATTTTAAAGTTTCGGATTCTTTCGGATATCCATTTAAGTTCGGGTTCGGTTCGGGTAATACCCATAACCCGAAATACCGTAAAACAAGATCTATTCGGTACTTATGTCGGATTCGGATCGGTTCGGATTCCTTTATATCGGGTCGGGTTCGGTTCGGATTTTCGGGTTCGGTTTTTTTGCCCAGCCCTATCAGCAACAGTGAAAATATCTCATCTCATCTCTAAACATTAAAAAAATTAAAAATGTAATAAAAGAAGAAAGAGAAAGCATGATAGAAGAAAAACAAAGCATGAAGATACTTTCAACAAAGTGAGAAAGCTTAATCACACATGTGTCATCTTGTTAGTGGTGTATTATTTTGATAACACAAAATTTAATTCATTTTGTTAAAATAGTAGTATAATAAAGTGAGGGACGATAGTTGAGAATTTCAGCCACTGTTGATGTTTTTAATTTTTACTTTTGAACCTCGTATATATATGGGTTTTACTTTTGAACCTCGTATATATATGGATTTCGATAACGGGTCTGTTCAGTGACGGATCCAGACATTTTTTAAAGGTGGGTCAAGATTTTAAATGGGCTTTAGTCTAATGAAAAAGAGCAAAATGTAAGTGTTAAAAGACAGTGGTGAAACTAGCATAGAACCAGAGTGGTCAGATAATCCATGTAAAAAAAAATTATCTATTTTGCAAAGGAAAATCCAAGATAATTAACTTAATAACCCTTAAAAATACATTTGTTATCAAACTGATCCACTTAAAAGAATTTATTGTCTCCACCATTGTCGAAAGGGTGTCGAACTCAGATAACAAGAGGTCAAATGAGGAGAATGAACCATCGGAGCTACCAAATCTTAATGTTATAGCTGAATAAAATGATGTTTATAATATTTAAGGGATGTCAATTGCCCACCATCAATACATATGGATCTGCCTCTGTGTCTGTTGATCCTCACTAAAGTTCACATGCAACTCACTAAAGTTCACATGCAAATTCAACTTTTTCACTCCACGCGGTCGACTCAACATGGGGATATGCATGTTACGTTCACTATTTCACTTAGGTATTTTGGATATTGGTTCAGCTCAAATCGATTATTTTGGGTATCAAATAGGTTTTTGTAATAAATTTTAGGAACTGTCGATTTCTTTGGTTTGGATTGGTATAAATAGTTTTAAAGTTTGATTAGGTTCAAATAGTAAATCTAGCAATAGTCTAATACCCAGAAAACTCAAGCCTCATTTGGTTTTGATTCATCCAATTATTTTGGCTGGATAAAATATCTAGGGCTGGATACCGATACTTGTTACTCGGTTTGTACTTACTATTTGGTTCGTATTCGGTTTGAAAAATCAAGTATTTGACATTGTCAAATCAAGTACTAAGTATGAAAATCATATTACTTGCAAGTACAAGTCAAGTATCAAGTATCATAATTCTTTTTATTACTCGGCTTGGTACTTGTTTTATTACTTGTATATTGATTTTTAAATATGTACTCTTTAAAATATTTGTTTCACTACTATATTTTAACAAAAATAAAAAATATATTATTTTTAAGATATTTATGTAATGTATGATTATTACAAATGAAACATATACACTCACTAAATTAAATTTCTCGAACATACTAATAGAATAACAAGTATATGAAAAATAAAAGTATTTATTCTATGTTAACTGAACTTATATGTTTTGGTACATTTAATTTTAAAGTTTTAAATCCAAGTAGACAAGTATCAAGTATTATCAGGTAACATACAAGTATTTCAAATATAGGCAAGTACTCGATTAACTAAGTACTTGATCGAAACAAGTACAAGCCGAAAATTATAATACTTGCACAATGCAAGTCGAGTAGCAGGTAGGGCGAAAAAGGCAAGTACCCGGTTTTCACCCAGACCTAAAAATATCATGTATTTCCGTAAAATATCACATAGTTCAAAGGATATTTAAAATAATTTTGAGTGCTTCAAAAAAATTTAGATAAATTTTTGAAACACTTCTGATATTTTAGTAAAAACTTTAAATATATATATATGTATAAATATTTAGTTATATATGTGATATTTATATATATTTGAATATTTTCTTGTTTTTGTTTTCAGTTCAAATACTTCAAAACTAATGGGTATTTAAAATTAAGATTTGTTTCCAATTTTTGGTTCGATTGTGTTCGTTTTTGGATATTGACTCAAATGCCATGACTTAACTCACTAATACCTCCACAATAAAATCCTTAGAAAAAATGTTGGTCCATCTAAACATATATTATATTTTTTATTAAATTAATTATGAAATTAATAAATAGTGTACATTATCTATTTAAATAAAAGTTACGAAATTACCTAATATGGTTAGCATATATATGACAATTATTAATTTTGAATAATAATTATTTCATAACAATTTTTGTATTCTCCATCTCTTTTTGTTTAATTTTATATTATCAAAAGCAATTAAACAATCACATTAGTCAAATAAAAAATTAGATTTTTTATATGCTATATTTGAATTATTTAAACGACTATAAATTACTAAAACTATTAAAATCTCACAATGAAAAATTTGTGATCAATAGTTTAAATTTTTGTTATAACAAAGCAAAAATGATCATAAAATCATATAAATGTGAAGTCTCATTTAATATATAATAATATTAAAGAAAAAATTATATATATATATATATATTTCAATATCGTTTAAATAAAATAAATATCATATATAAAATACATAAAATGTTAATTTCAAAATTTACATTGGGTTGAAGACTCGATTAATAAATATTTATATTAATCAAAACAATATTTTTGCTATAATTATGTTAATAAAATTATATGAGTACAAAACTTCAATTAAAAAATATCCATATTAAAATACAATTTATATCTATGTATATGTTATTTAATTTTATTTATATATTATATAAAATAAATAAATGATCGTTTTGATTTTTACCAACAAAAATGTTGTAAATAAAAAAGAGAGATTATTTTTCTTTAAGTGCTTAGTCTAATTTAATTATATATGTAATAGTTAATCGATTCTCCATTATTGAATATATTTATTATTGCCTAATACCTAGATGAACAAAAATAAATAATAATATGTATAAGTAGTTTGTCAACATAATTAATGTTCATTCTATGCAAGCACTGATCTCAAATGGTTTTTGATCATATCATTTCAAAAAAAACAATTTCTTATACTAAATTAAAAAGGTAAATTGTAACATCCCAATCATATCACTGAAATACAATATAAATTAAATATTTTTTTAGAGAAATAAAACATCTAACATGATCTGATATTCAGAAATCTTATATTGATGGTCCATGACTATACGTTTGAGGACTTATAATAAGATAATTTGAAAAAGTAAAATTAATATTCAACAATTATTATAAATTTCATCTGCGCATGTGTGCAGTCTATGATTTTATGTTTGAAAACTTATAACACGATGATTTGAACGATCCAGATTAATATTCAATAAATATTAGTATATAAATTTCTCCGCGCGGATAATCCTCCAGTGAGTAAGTATTATTTTGAAGGTTAGGTTAATACTTCAGTTTCCTCCTTATTCAGTTTCCTCCTTATAAAAAAAAATTTAAAAAGATTAAAAGATCAAAAAGAGAGATCTAAAGGTTTTGCATTGTTGAATTTGGAATATATCCAAATTAGACTTGAATTTGCGATGGCAAATCAATACAGCAATTATTTATTTCAAGTGTGAAAGTGTCGAAGTCGCATTTGACTATCTCTAAACGAATCTAAAGTCGCATCTTTCCGTACATTGTTTTTTTTTTTTTTTTTTGACCTTTTCCTACTTCATTGATTTTTGGGAATTTATACATATATATACATAAAAACCTCATATTTATCATCTAACAATAAACACACTCTTTCTCTATTCATTTCTATTTCTATCTCTTTATATTATTACTAAAAATTACTTTTTTGGTAATTTGGAAAATAAGCCTTGAGTTTCTGCTAGTTTTAATGAGTCCAGTTCACAAATTGTCTTTCTAATTTATTTTCTGTTACATTCTCACAAAAATACGAATTAAATATTGCTGCATAGCATTGAGACACACCCATGTAAAGATATTTCTCCATCAATTAAAATAACATGCGATGATTAATGCCGTAAAGTTTAACAATTAGATCTTTTAGGAAAAAACTATTATTCCATCCATTTTATAAAAGTGCGCTTCTAGTTTAATTTTTGTTTCAAAAAGAATATTATTTTATATCAGCCTTTTAATTAGAGAGAAAAAATATTTATTGTATAAATAAAATAAAAAAGAAAGATTAAAAATAATTTTGTAATATGTGTGAAAAATCAAATAATACCCTTTATATTTTTTTTAAAAACAGAAAGAGAGTGTGTACTATTTTGGTATGAATTATTATGAAGCATTGAGTTAAGATGCCAAACTGAATCATTATATTGTGAGCTGATTCATTCTACTTTTATTTAGTAATTTCTAGTTGTGTTAAATTCCATTTGAACTGGTAAATTATTTTAACTAAGTGATTATAAGGGGAAGATGTTGTCAAAAAAAGGGGAAGATGTAAAATGAACTAAAAGCTGGTTCGATTTTTAAAGAGTTTTTGTTATACAGTATCATTTTAACAAAAAAAAAAACTATTCGTAAGATGTTAAATCAAAATTTTGATCACTTTAAATCAATTTTGATCACTTTAAATCAAAATTCAACAGTAGATATATACAGTAAGATGTTAATCAAAACAACTATATTCGTTGTGTCTTATTTGGTTCAACATATTCATTATCCCGATAAGTTTAAAATCAAATAACATTCTACAATTATTTTATATCCTATATTATAATATTACAAAATACAATAGTATAATCTAGTACGGAAAAATGATCTATTACATTACAACATAGTTAAAATTAATTGAATTTAGTAAGTTTACATTACAATATAATTCCAGTCAAATATAAATTTGAATTTTTAACAATGTTTAATCTTATGAGGGATACTTTTTTTGCGTGTATGTATTATAGTTATTCGAAAGTAAATAGCAACCTAACTCTAGAAATGATAAATATATATCGTTAAGTGGATAATTGAATTAGCTGGGTTGAGATGAGTACAACGGACTTCTTAATTTTGTAAGTAAAAGAGGTTACCGTGTCAAGAGTTTTTATAGAAATTAACTTAAATAAAAAGAGTATTATGGTGTATATGGGCAAGACTCTAAAGATCGGAAAACTGAATGACGCGAAGAAAGTGACGCCATGGATGGGCGAATACCCGTTCGAGTTTGATTTGGTATTTCAGATTTTTGAGTATTGTATAAGGATGTAAAACTTGTTCAGAAATTTTATACTTTGAATTGAGTTTGGGTATTTGTCGTCTGGGTTAAGATAATCCAGATTATGGTAAGTTAGACCGGGTTCGATTATCTAAAATAATTTTACAAAAAAAGATGGGGATGAACATATATCGAAAACAAACACAATTGAATCGAATAATAATGTGTATATAGTAAAATAGAAGAATATAATATCAAACAAACAAGAACAAAATATGTTGTTAACCAAAGAACTAGACATCAAATATTCAAAAATAAAATGAATGAACGTTTATGTTTAGTGTAAATTATGAAGACAAAATAAATCAATCTAAAACTGTCAGGAATTTAGAGTTATTATTCCTTCCGTTTCATTTTAATTGTTATTTTAATTTTTTGGACACAGATTAAAAATATATTTAATTTTACATATTTTTAAGATAAAACACAATTAACTATTCACATAACTATTTTTCAACTAACAGAAAAATATAATATTATATAAAATTAATAAATTTTGTCTCAAAAATTTAAAACGACAAAAAAATTAAGTTTAATGACAAATATTATGAATGGATGGAGTATTTATATTTTTGGTTATTCTATATATCCATTTGAGTATCAGATAATATTTTATCGGATTAAATATCTATTTTTTTCTAATTCACTAACCGTACAAATATTTTTATAAATCTAATCGGATTCAAATTTAAATTTTCCGGATTCAGTTTTGGCTTATCCGGTAAAAGGTCCGGTCTATTAAGTGATAAAAGAGTAGGAAGGTAAAATAATAGTTTCCCTTTTCATTTTAGTACTAAATTATTTTTATTGTTTACTTTCTCTTTTCATCTTAGTATTAATTTATTTTTCTTGTTTTCCTTTCACAACGAAAAAAAAAAGTGGAAAGAAAACAATATAGAAAGGGAAGATCGACGCGTATATAGGTTTGAAATGTCGTCGGTCCAAGACTCCAACATCTTGACTCATCCTGTCGCTTAGATATTTTCTGTATATCTTCATTCAGATTCTTTTTAAATAATCAATAAATACAAATATGTCGATCCCCGTTACGTTTTTTCTACGTTGGCATGGTTTCTCTTTTGTTTGGGTCTAACTGACATGGTTTCTTCTTATAATAAAACGAGATTATAACCTTTTTACACTAATCAAGTATTTAAGTGTATGTATCACGTTAACAAAACTATAGTAATTTCCATATTTAATTCGAGATTGGTATTTCTATTGGTTAAACTGTACTGAAATGTATTTGTAAAACAACTGCATCAGACTTTGAGCTCGAATGCCAGCGTCTCCTCGTCTTTATGAACTTATTTGTTTATTTACTTGTTTATCTTTAGCATTTTGTCACATATTTAATTTAGTTTGTAACTATAAAACAAATCTGTATAAGTCATTGACTAAGCAAATTAAATTCGGTAGAGTGTATGCTGCCAAAAATAATAGTTACATATATAAGAGATTGTATTACTTCCAAGATATAAGTGGTCCATATACATAAAAAGAAAATTTCGATGGCCAATAAAGTTAGAAAGTATCAATTAAAGTATGAATGAATGTTGGAACAGAATACCAATCTGACTATATGTGAGAAAGCTTTATGGTGGACTTGGTCAGCAAAGACCTTATCACGCTCTTGTATTATCACACAATTAATTACCTTTTTGAAATAAATAAATGTTAGCATATATTATTATATATATAATCTAGACCTTATCATACAAAAGATAAATAATTCTCTCCCAAAATTCTGCATTTTCTATAAACCGGTCATAAATGTTTTTCCCTCACAAATTTAATATTGTCTTAAGTACACATAATTAACAATTTGGGATAGCACACAAATATACGTAAAATGAATGTGGAGAGTTAACACTTGATTACTCATCTCATTCAAATTAAGTGTCATACTATAATGTCTTTGTTTTCAGAAAATGAGATAGGGAGTTAAGTTAAGCAGTTGACACATGATTACTCATTCCGTTTCAAATCAATTTCATTTGATACTAATATTTTCTTCTCTTATGACATGTCGTTTTATGTTTTCAGCATAATCTAACATTTTTTTTTATAATCTAACATTTACATAATGAAAATGGTGGAATTGTAAAATATAATAGATTTTCAAGATTCAACCTTGTTGTGTAAAGTGTATAATAAAACAACTAACCTTTAAATCCATGTGAAAATACTAAAACAATGCTCTGTTTGAAACGTAAGTAGGAAGGAACAAGTACAAGATACTGCCCTCTGCAATACGGTTATACCTAGTAGTGTAATAACATGGAATGTGCATCTTTTCTTTTATTCTTGACAATATTCACATCACATATGAATATGATATAGTTAACAACTGAGAAGATCAAGGAAAGAACGGTTATTTGTTTTATTTTAATAAATAATCAAACAAAAACAGATACTGGCAATTAGTATAGAGAATCTCGATCGCATGTACAAAGTAAAAGGATACATTGAAAGCAACAGTTGTTTAGACGTCTACATTTAAATAAATGATTTACTTGGTTTACAATCATAACTACAATAACAAAATTGCAAAGTTGAATTGGTCAGCGTTTGACCTTGTAACCTCATTCACTGCCACCACCCCACTAATAGATACACTCTGGCCCAATACCTCCTTATACCAAAGACTTTTCTTCATTTTGAAAGTTTTGTCCCCTTTTCTAAAACAAAATTGTATTACTAAAAGAAGTATTTTAATTATTTATGGTAAAAAAAATTAAAACACTCAAATCCAATGCCTTTATATTCCAAACCAACACTCATCAGTTTCTCCACAAGCCTATAACACTTTCATTCTCTCATCATATGATTCTTCCATCTATTACCCTACATAAAATTCAGATAATACAACTTATTACTACATAACCCAAATTATAACACATTATATTTATTTCTCATCATATTTAAGATTTTTTTTTATTTAGTAAAAACTTACTATTTTGAGATACATACTTGAAATGGAAGGTAAAAAAGATATGTTTAGTTGGGAGCAGAAGACACTACTAAGTGAGCTCATTCTTGGACTAGAAGCGACCAAAAAGCTTCAGGCACGGCTTGGAGAATCTTCTCCGGCGTCGGAGACGAACGGGAATCTTCTCAAGCAGATACTTTCTTCCTACGAGAAATCTATTGCCATTGTAAACTGGTCCACCTCGCCGCCCGTACAACTTATTCCAAAGGCGGTTGGTGTAGCTCCGGTGACAAAGTCCGTCGGATTTCCTAAATCTCCGGCGTCTGTAAACGGAAGTCCGAGAAGTGAAGAGTTTCTTGATGGAGGAGGTTCCAGCGAAACTCATCGCCAAGAACATATTTTCAATTCAAAGAAAAGGTAACAACAAATAATTACAATTTACTCTTTTACCAAAAAAAAAAAGAAAAAAATTACAATTCACCAATGTTATGAATATAAATATAATCTTATATAAATTAATCCAAAATTTTGGTGAAATATTTTGCAGGAAGATGTTACCAAAGTGGACAGAAAAAGTGAGAATAAACCCAGAAAGAGGCTTAGAAGGACCTCATCAAGATGACGTCTATAGCTGGAGAAAGTATGGGCAAAAAGACATTTTAGGCGCCAAATTCCCCAGGAGTTATTACAGATGCACACACCGTAGCACACAGAACTGTTGGGCAACAAAGCAGGTCCAAAGATCAGACAGTGATCCAACTGTTTTCCAAGTGACTTACAGAGGAAAACACACTTGCGCACGTGGGACCTTAGCAGCTCCTCCTCCACCAGAGAAGCAAGACACTAGAACCCAACCAATCATTGCTCAAAAGCCTAACGAGATTCTCGAGAGTCTCAAAACCAGCTTAACTGTTCGAACCGAGGGGCTTGACGACGTTTTCTCGTTCCCTAATACGCCGCCGTTATACGATTACGGGAATACCAACGACTATTTCGGTGGAGTCATGGAGAGTTCACCTATCTTTGATGTTGCTGAGTGGTTCAATCCAACGATCGAGATTAACCCGGATTTTCCCACGTTTTTACCAGACTCGATTTATTATTAAAAACAAAATTGTAACAGAGAATAACACTTGTCATCCTGGGAAAATCACTTTAGTAGATAACTTATATTCATCAAAGCATAGAAATATTCAAAACTATTTCACGTAGTCGATAACTTGTATCCATTTTTTCTGATTAAAAGATTAATAAGAATTTTTTTCTAGCTACTGGTAGTTTCGTATTAATAACAACTATTGCGAATGATCTTTTTACTCCTAATTGTAATGCATTTTGATGAGTTTAAGTAAAAGTATTAGAAGATCTTCAATAAGACAATATCTGAGGAAAATCCGATTCATGAATTAAATTTTAACACACAATCTCGGTTTATATAAACAGAAAGATAAAAACTTAAACAATGTTTTTACAGAACCGGCAAAAAAAAAAACACAAGTCCTTTACCAAACCGGTTTTCTACCTCCACCAGCTAGCTCCCAAGAACCAATTTCATACACTTTTTTTTCAATTCATACACTTTTTCTCCGTATTAGTCTATTTATCCCCAGAGAACCGGGTCTCACATTTTCCAGGGTTCATCAAATGGCCACGAACCACCAATCACAATTTGGATAGTTCGGTAACTTCGGTTTAGCCATTTACTATGGTCTCTAATATAACATCATTCAAGTAATCAATAGGACCAGGCAGGCACCAATGCAAACAATCATTCTGTACCTTTGCATTCTTGTCTTTATCAAACGGCCTGAACTGTCTGTACGCACCCGGATGACCATCGGGTCGGGTCAGTAACATCCCGGTGAAATCCAAAAGCTTTACATTACCACCACCACCACCACCGTCCTCACCCGTCTTCTCTCTAACCGCTCTTTCGAACTGACTAACCTCCACATCTCTTAATATCTTATGTACGTTTTTCATCTCAGCCTCCTCATCACTCACCGGCTCTGTTTGCTTACACGTCCCACCGTTATGCCACTCCCCGTTTTGGAAATGGTCTGGAGTCGACGTCCTGAAAAACACCGTACCTTTACGGTTAGTTTCGTCCGCTATGAAGTCCATGACGTTACGCAGCGAGGCGTTATAAGCATAGTCGAATCCAAGCTCTTTCATCTTTTCTGGACAATTATGGCAACCGACCGGTTTGGAATTTTCGTGGTAAACCGCGGTTTTAAGATACCATTTACCGGTTGAGATGATGGCATAGTCTAGGCTAGGCATTAGACTGGTCCATGTCTCATCGAGTTTGTCAAGATGTAGCTGGACCGCAGCGGTTGAGACACCGTTTGAATCTTCAAAAATAGCGGCTTTGACTAGAAATGGCGACCAAACGTTGGATATAGTCAAGTTATGTATAGGGAAATGCCATCTTTTCGATTTGTACTCCTTGTCGTGGTACACTTCAACCGGTTCTTCAACCTGGAGACACAGTAAAAAGACAGATTTAAAAAATTTGTAAAGATAAGATCGAAACAAAAACCAATGTAGAGTTGGCTTAGACCATTTCCAATAAATTTTGCTATTTTTGCTTCTATAATAACATTTAGAAACAAATACAAGGAGAGGTTGGAGATGCTCAAAAATTGCGATTTCCTCCTAGTAACAACATTACTATTTTAAAGAAATACATTTGGAGTAAACTCCACATTATATAGTTTAGCAAAATATATTGTTTAAACTCTTAGATTATCTACTAGGTGGTTATCTTATAGGTTCGAATCCTCGTTAGAAAGAGTCTTCTCTGCTGAGAATTAAATTAATCTGATTTGGACATATCCCTAAGGAGATGTACAGTCAATTTTTTTAAAAAAAAGCGAAACAAAGAGTATTTAAACAAACATTATTACCATATAGAGCATACAAAGCAGAGATTCGACGTGGTTACGCACGATGGAGTCACCAATGAATGCCCAAGATTTGTTTCTCATAAGTTGAAGAAACTTTCGAGGATCAAAACGTGGTAACAAACAGTCATGAGGCTTCCATTTCCAGTAGAGGAAGTCTAGGTCAGGTCTGCCATTGGTTATGCAGTTTTGGTGACCGTCGATGAGATTACCGCATGAGTTGTTTGTGTAGATTGGTCCTGATGAATCTGGGATCCATTTACCGGCAAAGAGATTGCACTTCTCTACTTCAATATCTGATTCAAGAAACCAAAACAAAAGAGATCCATTAATCATCACTTCATTTACTAGATTCTCATAAAGTATAATCCAAAAAGAACTATTAAGCAGTTCTTTAGATCTTGAAGATCAAGAAACAGAGTTCCAAGACCACAATAGATCTCATAAAACAAGAATTAGACAAAGATCACAATGGCTGACTCCACATAGAAGTGATCTTACCCTGAGGAATGAGATCTTCGTTCTCCGGGACGAGAACCTTGGGCGGCGTAAAGCGTGCTTCGAATTTTCCGGTGACCGACGCAAAGACTGGTGAAAAGTCGATGGAGTGAAAGTTGAAGAGACTGAAAGCGAAACCTGTTATGAGAATAGCAGAGAAGAGCTTGATGAGAAACACATTCTTATGGATCTTGGAGACAGAGCACAGCTTCAGCTTCATCTCAAAATGATATGAACAGTGTGTTGTGTTTCTTGGTAAGAGTGTTATTCGACCGACCAATGCTCTGGACTTTGCTTTATGCCTTGATTGTAAATCATTGGACCATTTCTAAAAAAAGTATCATACAGTAGACAAGTGAATAAAGGCGTATTATTATAATTCTATGATTATGTCACATTTC
Organism: Eruca vesicaria subsp. sativa; assembly: GCA_932364175.1. Taxonomy (NCBI): domain Eukaryota; kingdom Viridiplantae; phylum Streptophyta; class Magnoliopsida; order Brassicales; family Brassicaceae; genus Eruca; species Eruca vesicaria. Next base: position 415,372 of record CAKOAT010080710.1, read on the forward strand.
ACTATACTGGATTATGAGATGTGGCAATATTTTCGATTTTTGATAAATAACAAAATCGAAAAATGTTCTCGATTCATAGATAGTAGCAACTCAAAAACTATTTTATCAAATGAGAAAGGTCTTTTTACATAATTTTTCCCTCTTTAACATAGTACCCTTGTAAACTGTAACTCATACCGGCCACCGGGATAGGAAAAGAAAAAATAACATCACAACTAAATTAGAGTTAATCGCATTTAATAACTTTAATGAGTGAGACGGCCCATAACAACTTGCAATCTCTATGTCCCCCCATCAGTTAGTTTGCTTCGTTACAGTTTACCAAACAACTAATGATCTATGAGCATTTTTCTTAAAGTTCTACACAATGATGATCCAAACAAAAAGAGAATATAAAGAAAGATATATATTAACAATCAAACGCTTGCTATCATAAATGTGACAGTCCAGTTAATTTAATCGCAGTCATTCGTGCTGCTGCGTTCGTGGATTCGATCTACCATGAGAGAGATACTTTACACTATAGACCTTGTCCCCATGGTATCAGTGCTTGCCAAATCCCGGATTTGGAAGATTATAGACCTTGTTCCCAGAACCTGTAGATAATAAAACAAAACACAATCAAACGCTTACTTGTTACTTTGTTCACTAGGTGATTTTCCCGTGCTCATGCACGGATATAAATATTTATAAAAGTAAAAATTTATAATAAATTATTGATATTTAGTTTTAGTTTTGAATAAATTTATATGTAGAATTTATATTAATAAATATTATATTATTCTAATTATACATATGACTTTGGATATATTATTATTATCGGTTTAATTATTTTTTGGATCAATAGTCGGTTTGATTATCAATTTGGTACATTGGATAATATCTATTTTCGAATTGAGCTATAATATTTTTTTATTCTAAATATAATAAAACTTTGATTGATTTTCTTATTTTCATTTGGTTGTTTATTGTCTTTGATATGTAAATATATTCTTAGATATGTAAATATATTATAGTTAAATTATGTATAAATTAATATATATTGTGCTTAGAATAAAATAAATAATAAGCTGAAGTGTTTGATTCAAAATTACATAAATGAATACAATGATAATATTTTGAAGTCTCATGCATATATATATATATATATATATATATATATATATATATATATATATATATACAAATTCTACAAAAAGAATTAAATTGTAATTGATTAATATTTTCTTTTTCTTTTTAATATGCTTTGAGACAACTTTTAATTTATATGTATAAAATTAAATAGATTTTTATTATTATTATTTTATTATTATAAAATTATATGTTCTTATTGTAGCTAGATGTTAAATTTTTGATATAAATTAGATTAGTCGAGTCATTCATTTTGTGAGTATATTGAGTTAAATATATTTTTAAATTAAAATTGAAGTATAATCTTATTAGTTTTATTAAGTCAAATCTTATTAGTTTTATTTATCGCTTAAATATACATATATTTTCATAATATTTATTTACTCTTTATTTTAGTTAAGTCAAATCAAATTAGTTTTATTTATCGCTTAAATATACATGTATTTTCATAATACTTATCAAATTATATGTTGATTTTTAAAACATATTACAAAATAAAGTGTAACTGATAAAGTTTTGAATGTTTATGAACATATATATTTTTATTATTTGGAAAATATATTTTATGTTATTTAAAAATATATATTAATGGGGGTATTACTCTTTTGTGAACTTTTCTTATTAATAAAGTCATATTATATACATATATTTTCGTTTTAAAATTGTTTTAATATTTTTTGAAATATTTCCTTTTTATTATATATGTTATCTGCAAAAACGTAAAAAAAGAGACTAAATTAAAAAAAAATCTTAAAATATAACAATTCATTAAAGGTATCTATGTAATCAACCATCGCGAAAGTTAACGTGAGCGCGACACGTAGGAAACTGAATTCTCAAATAATATTATAGAGATTGTCTTATACACTTATATATCCTTTATAAATGTAACGGAACATGAGTTTATATTTAGAGATATATTAATACTGTGCTGATTTCACATGAGGCTTTTCATGGGATCAAAGCCATATTTTTCATTTTATAAAAAATAGATTTGATGAAAAAGGTATATTTTTTTTTCAACCAATTGCAAACTGATTTTTACCTTAATATCAGCAACATGACATGCTTACTTCTTTCTTTCTTTTTTTGGTAAAATGTTAAATTTATACCATTTTCGAGATTTAAATGTTGCGTACAACTTATTCATGCTGAAAGAAACAAAACGAAAAAGAAACAAATACAACCAAACTCAAGCGCGGACAAACCTCAAGGAGGTTGAGTACACGAGAAATAGAACTGCAGTGACGAAGGAGACTAATCTGAAGATGGGAAGGAGATGAGGCGGTCGCGCATAAGACGGTCTAGAGCACGACGGAGACCAGAAGCTGATGTAGTAGTTGATGTGAAGATCCGAGCATTTCTTTTTCTCCAGATAAGATAGATGGCTGACTGTAGAATAAGCTTGATCACCGGAGCCTTCGTAGGATTCAGATGCCGTTGATTGATAAGAGCAGCTGCTGAGTGCAAGTCCAAGGGTGTTGCAGCAATTATCTGCTGCGAAAAATGCTTCCATATGCTGGAAGAGAATTCACACTCGAAGAAAAGATGGTGATGAGTTTCAATACCAGACGAGCAAAGGACACAATTTTCAGGGACATTAAGTCCCCATCTTCTCAAGCGGTCACGCGTCGGTAGCCTCCGCAACATAGCCAACCAAGTGACAAATGCATTGCGCGGAATATGTTCTTTAAACCAAATGACCCTGGACCAGAAAACTGGTGGTGATTTTTGCCTTATGAACTCCCAAGTAGTCTTCGAGGAAAAAAGAGGACCAAAACTTCCATCTGATTTGCGCCATAAGTACTGGTCATCACCCCTTTGAGGTGAAGGAACTGGGATTGTTGTTAAAACAATCTGGAGTGTTTCAGCTGCAGGAGATCTAGCCGGAGGAAGGAGCCAATAATCATTACTTGTGGCCTCCGAGACAGTTGCACATTTCGTGATTCCCAGCATTTGGGAACCGCCTTCACCAAGTACAGAGTTCAATGGCCCCAAGAGCGTCCAGGTATCATACCAAAAGGAGCAGGTTGTTCCATCATTAACATGACAGCGCATAAAGTCATTGAGAAGGGGCTTTAGCTGTATCATACTTCTGACCGTGGGAGACAGCCTTGAAGAGTCTTGTGTTAGCCAAAAACTTTTCCTGCCAAAGACATTATTTTTCAACCAAGCAACCCAAAGAGATCCTGAGTTAGAGAAAAAATTCCAGACTCTTTTAAGCCTGAATATAAGCTGGAAATCCTCAAGTAATCTTATTCCCACACCACCTTCAGATTTGGGACTGCATACATCCTTCCAAGCAACACGCGAGTTGACAGCAGAGGTAGTTTTGTTTTTCCATAGGAAGGCTGTGCACAAAGAGTCAATTTTCGCATAGAAAGCCTTAGGGAGAACAAAGACAGCACTCCAGAAGTTGACCATTCCATAGATTACTAATGCCAACATTCTGATTTTACCAGCAAATGAAAGATACTTGACTGTCCAAGAGTGAAGTTTCCCCGTTACCTTATCGATGAAAGGTTGAAGAGTTGCCATTGTTATCCTGGAAGGATTGAGAGGGAAACCCAGATATCTCGTTGGGAAGGTGCCTATGGAGAAGCCAGAGAGATCCGCTAGTACCTGAGCCGCAATATCATCATACCCTCCAAAGAAAATTTGTGATTTTTGCGGGTTCATACTCAAGCCACTCATCCTCTTAAATTTGTCCATAACAGAACAAATGCCACTTAGCGACCAACGAGAGCCATTAGAGAAGATGAGGAGGTCATCTGCAAAAAGTAGATGAGTGAGTTTCGGATTTGAACACTTCGGATGAGGCCTAATTCTACCACAGTTCGCAGCTTGAACCAGCAGGTGAGATAGGGCTTCCATAACAAATAAGAAGAGGTAAGGCGAGAGAGGGTCTCCCTGTCTTAAGCCTTTCTTTCCTGGAAAGAACCCCGCTAGCTCACCATTTATGGCAACAGAGAACCTCGGGGAGGAGATACACTCGCTGATCCAGCATCTGAAAAGAGGAGGGAAGTTTTGTGCTTCAAGTAATTTCATAACAAAATCCCATGAGACAGTATCGAATGCCTTCTTTATATCAACCTTGAGCATAGAACTTTTCTCGCAAGTTGATTTACCGTAGTCCCTAATCAACTCTGATGAAAGTAAGACATTCTCGCCTAAGCTTCTACCCTTAAGGAACGCAGATTGTGAGGGGCTGATACTGTCTTTTAGGACTTCCTTCAACCTGTTGGAGATTATCTTTGATATGATCTTGTAAATCAAATTACAGCAACTTATCGGGCGGAAATCTCCAAGCTTACAAGCCTCTGGTACCTTAGGGATCAAGGAAATAGCAGTGTTGTTTATATCTTTTAAAAGCCTACCATTAGTGAAGAATTCACTCACTGCAGCTATTACATCATTGCCAACTATGGTCCAAGAAGACTTGAAAAACTCAACCGAGTAACCGTCTGGGCCAGGGCTTTTGCTTAGAGGCATAGCGAAGACAGTCTTTGTGATCTCTTCAGTAGTCACAGGCCGAGAGAGCATAGTGCCATGTACCTCCGAGCATCTGAATGTTAACAGATTTTGGAGGTCAGTGACAGAGCAAGGAGATTCAGACATATCAGTACGTCCTAAAATGTTCTCAAAATAATCTGCAGAATGGGACTTGATCTCCTCAACAGAGCCAATGAATCTATCATCTGCGTCCCTCAGAAAGTAGATGTGGTTACTGGCGTTTCATTGCACCACTGTCGTATGATAAAATGCGGTGTCTCTGTCCCCCAAATCATGCCATTTCACACGAGATTTTTGTCTATAGAATTTTTCTTCAGCTTTAAGAAGCATCAGCCATTTCCTCCTTTCCTCATGCTCAAGGCGAGCAGTAGTAGTATCTGGGTTGGTTAGAAGCTGACGTTGAAGGGATGTAACTTTAGAAGCTTGGTCTTTAACTCGCTGCGTAATACCACTGAAATGAGAACGATTTAACCCGCGAAGCACCCTCTTCAGCAATTTGAGAGATCTCTGCAATTTAAACTGATAATACTCTGAATGCTTAAGCAGTCCCAAGCATGCCTAACAGATTCCAGGTAACTGGGATGATCAATAATATGATCAAAGAACTTGAAGGGTTTGACTACCCTGCGACGCAGAGACGGCATAGACACCAAACAAGGAGCGTGATCAGATTGTCCAGGTTCCAAAAATTCTCCAAATGCATCCGAAAAAGACTGTGCCCAATGCTGATTCACAAGAAGATGATCAATCCTCTTTGAGACCGGGTTGTCATCTTGATTATTACACCAAGAGAAAGGCAGACCTTTAGTTTGGGATTCAAAGAGTTCTGCCTCTTGAATAGCAAGTGTGAAATCGTCAATACCAGCTGCATCCACATCTATCACGGGGTAGTTTGAGTGCTGGTCCGATCTCATGATTTGATTAAAATCACCAATTACCGCCCAAGGGAACCTTGAAACAGGGGTAGAAGCATTAAGCATAGCAAGATCTTCCCAGAGTGCACTCCTTTCCTCCATTATGTTGTAAGCGTAGACAAAAGTGACAGTAATATTGATACTCTCAGCTAGAACAGAGAATCCACAAGTAACAGCTTGATCTGAAGAATGATAGACCGTCATGATGACCGAGGGATGCCAAACCACAACAATTCTTGCAGTCCCGTGATGTCCTGAGTTCTCAAAAAACTTCCAACCCACTGGAAGAGCACTAGAAATTCGTCTTGGGTTTATTGGTTGTATATGTGTTTCTAAACAAGCACCAAAAAGAGGTCTGTGGGTAGTAATCCACTGTTTGACCGATGTGTGGCGTCTCTCGCTATTAAGTCCTCTTACGTTCCACGCAAAAAACATTATAAAATATTGGATTAGTTTCTTGTAGCCTTGCGGCTACTCTTCCTGTTTGAGACAAGAAGAAATGGGTTCTTGGAGTCTGACTCCTTCTCCTGAGGATGAGCCTGAGATGACCCATTCTCTTCATGGTAGACAATAACCGCATCAGCATAACCCAATTGACGGTCAAGAGAAATAACAAGCGGAGAAGCTGTAGAAGCATCTTGTTCCAAGTGAGTAGCAGGATCCATAGAATTAGGATATTCTGAGCTGGCATCAGCTATATGAATATCCTCGCCATCAGTGTTAGTTTGGACCTCACCAACCAAAGGAAGGGAAGAAGTCATAGCTGTCCGCTCCACAGATTCAGCAGCTGGTTCGAGCACCAGAGATTCAGTTACCGTTGCTGCTACTTCTACAGATGTTTGAGATTTTCCCTGGACCTCAGAAGACTTCGGAACATAGCAGTAGTTCTCCTTTCGATGGATTTGCTCCCTACCAGCACGCCGCTTAGACTTTGACTCCCTGCTTCTCGAGCGACGAGGCGAACGAGTTGGAGCGTTTTGGTCCCTTTTTTCATGAGTTTTAACGAGTGCCATCGAACGTGGACAGCTATCGACATTGTGTCCATACTTGTCACATTGAGAGCACTTTGATGGTAGCCAAGGGTATGAAACCGAAATATCCACCTCGCGGCCATTAGAGAAACCGGTGACTATTCTACTTGGAAGATCACCAAGAAGATTTACTTGTACCCACAGCTTAGCAACCTCAAAATTCTCCTTCCGCTCTGTTTCAGGGGCTAACGAGACATGTTTACCAATAGCAGTTGATAGTCTACTCAAGCTTTGTTTATTAAAGAGTAGATAAGGAACGCCTCACAGCTCAACTGGCACAACTGCAGTGGTCATTTGAGGCTCATCGTGAGAGAAATCGGAGGACCATGGAGCTACAAACATAGGGCTCCCCGTAATCATCCACGCATGCCGGCTCAGAAGAATATCTCTAGTTCTTTCATTGGTGACTTTAAGAATGAAACATCCTTCACTAACTTTATGAACAAAGATCCGTGGTCCAGTGCGTGCCCAAATAGCATTCACAACACCAATGATACGCTATTTTGTGGGAATGTCACCACGAAAACGAGCAAAGATGAATTCTTTAAACTCAAGTTTTGCCTCCTCAATATTATCATCCGGAATGAGCACAAAAGGAGCCCCTGAAACATGAGTGGTGGGAGTACCAAGCTCCTTCAATTGTCCTGACTCTTTAATTATGTTTGTGAGTTTACGGGGAGAAGCTGCGGGATGCACAGGAGGATGAACCTCCGTGATTAAGCTCTGGTTTGAGAGAGCCTCCACCGGAGAAACCAGACAGGAGGAGGAGACAGTGTTGGAGGATGGACCTTCCACAACACTAACTGATTGGACAGGAGGAGGGTTTATCAAAGAGAAGTCCAAGGATTTGGAATCAGCCGCGACAGAAACCAAAGCGGACTTTGTTCCCAACGGAGCAGAGTCGAAGCTCGCAGACGGAGCAGAGTCGAAGCTCGCAGACGGAACAGACGAAGGAGATGAAGGTCCATAGGAGCTGCAATCGCCGTGAAATGTCTACTTGGAAGGCTTCAACGGAGGACCACCGGAGAGGAGATGGGGGATGCGAGATGAAGGCGCAGAGAAACGAGATCCATGTTTTTTCTTTTTCTTGGCCTTACCCATGACAGAGAATTTGAGTGAGCAAAGAAGAGGGGAGGCTGAGAGTGCTCAGCGGTGGCGAGAGGCCACGGCCGCCGGTGCGCAGGGGGGGAAAAACCCTAATCGCTCTTTCAATTCCCTAGAGAGAGGAGAGAGAAAGTTTTCTTCAGATGCTTTACAAACCGCAAAACTAATTTAAAACTAATTAACAATAGATACATTAGTGTAAAAGAAAAAAAAATACCTTTAGTGTATGTACTCATATAATACGATAGTTCATATTCAAATTCCAACGTGTGAGTAAGATCACCTAATTAGTAAATTACTAATTACACAAATAAACCTCGTTTTGTCAACTCACAAATAAACTTATTTATAGTTGAAAGAGAAGATGGTAAAATAACATGGAAAGAATCGAAACAATGCAAAACTGATACCGGCGAGTCACAATTACTTGATGAACAAAAAGGCCAGAATTACTGTATCTAATGGGCCTGGCCTGCTTGTCCTTGGGCTTGAGAGTCATAATGATGATTAGATGGGACAAGACTGATTTGACTTTGTGTAATAATTTAACAAAAATGGAGTTAATAGCAGCATTATCTTCTGCAGAACACACATTTCGCATTCCCGCTCACTATTTTATTTAGGGTACTTTTACTCTTTGTGTGACGTCTCCGCCGCTCAAGAACCCGATAATCTTTGGTTTGGTTCCTTCTTAGCCGCTGTCTTCAGGTAAGTGATAGACACATTATCTTTCCGAGTTAGATTTTCTCTGTTTCTTTTGTTCCCAGTTTGTTTTTTTTTTCTTTTTTTTGTCACAAGCTTCCAGTTTGTATATTTTTCTTCAAATTGGTAGAGCTTCTTTGTGCTGACATTGTTAGTTGTTTTCTAGTGTTGAGTACGATTAGGGTTTTTAGGGTTTCTAATTTTAGAAATGTTAACAAGTATACTTTCCTGATTTCTTTGTTGTTGTAGTTAGCCATCACAATGTCTGAGCAAGTAGCTGTTCGTGAGAGTGTCTCGTTCGCTGAACACGAGATCTTGAAAGAGAAGTAAGAGGATTTGTTGAAAGAGCATGAAAAGTTGATAGAAACGCTGGAGGTTCTGGAGAAGAAGCACGAGGTTGTGGAGAAGAAAGAGGCTGTGGTGGGTAAGGAAGAGGTTAAACATTGGGAGAAGAAGTACGGTGAATTGCAGAAGATGGTAGAGATGATTGAAAAGGATGTTGAATACTTGAACTCTCCTGATGAATTCGGTGCGGATTTAGGTACTTCAAGTGTGTTTTTTTTTCTGTGATGTGTTTTGATGTTTCTCATTAGTGGTGTGCGTTAGATTTATTAGACTAAGTTAACATGTTCTGTGGCTTAATTCTATGTCCAGGGGTGATTGAGGTCAGTAGTGACGATGAAGAAAACCAAAGAGAGAGCAGTGGAGGAGGACAGAGTAACTCACAGAACCAAGAGAAGGTATCCTTCAAACTGTGATCAAAGAACCTGCTTACAATAGTGGTGAGAAACTTCAAAGTTTCAATTTTTCTAAGTTACCAGTACTTTTGACGATTAGATATAAGTAGGACTATGAGTCTCTGATGTTGTTTTAGGCTCGGAGTTAGGAGATGAATGTTTTGTGTTGTAAGTGGAACTAGCCTCTCAAAAAGTTGTAAGGGAAGCAGCTTATGGTTCTGTATAAACAATTAACAAGAGATAAGCAAGAAGTTTGTTTATATGGTAGAGTATTGTCTGAACTTATTTGGCTGTGTTTCTTTACGAGCAATCAAAAAAGTCGTTTACAGAGAAACAAACAGTAAAATTAAGTATCTCTTTAGCTCCTCAAAGTTTTCAGCATACACAGTAACAAAATGTGTAAAACCTCTAATTCCCTGAGGTTGAGGCCTTACAAGATAAAACAATCATATGAGATTACAACTTAAAAAGAAGGTTATGAAGGTCTCTTGGTAGCTGAGCCAGCTGCTCCCTCATTAGCATGTTCCTGACTCGGTATCACGAACTTGTTAACTTTCTGTGACATTAATACCATACATCAAACCAACAACAAAAATATTTGGTTAGCTTGGAATCAAAAGTCGCCAGTTACCACTAAGGACTTCAGAAAAACTGTTTAAAAAAAAAACAATCATGAGCTTCATCATTTTTTCTCCAATAGCTTACTAAAGATAACTATTTTTAGGATCATCTTTGCGTTCGAGAGTAAGTGAATAAAAAGCTCAAACATAGTGTCTATGATAATCACTCACCACAATAACATAGCTGAAAAACATAACATATATATATCTAATTCCCTTATTAACTTCACATTTACATCATTAATTCACAGAAGAAAAAAATTTGTTAATTTTTCTCGAAGTTTTCTATAAGAGAGAGAGAGATCAAATAATCCATTAATTCCTCATTAAGATTCAGCATCAAAACTGTTACGAAGAGTTTAAGTAATATTCGTCGAGATCAGTAACGAGAGGGGGTAAAGATCAGAACCTTAGAGAGAACGCATTCTCTGAGAGATTGCAAGAAGCGGAGACATTTCTCTTGATCGAAAGGAGACTCAGTTACGCAATTGAGAAGAAGGAGAGCCTCTTGGCCGCATACTGTTTGTTGATTCTGTTTCTCCATTGAAGTGATAAACCCTAAAGACAAGGTTTTAGGCCGACAGTAAGAGAGAGAGAGAGATGATGCCTTCTCGTGTGTTGGATCTCAACTACGATCACGAAGTCGGTAACTTAAAAAGTCAAAAAAAGAAACAAAATTATTGATGGGCCCAAAAGCCCAGTTTAGCTTATCCATCAAGAATATTAAATTTGTGTTGTTCGGGTTTAGTACAAATCGGTGTTAATTATACTGGTTATGTTCCATACCAGATACCTAGGTTGCATGAAATATAGAATCGTTTATGTTTTATTAAATTATAGTTAATAACTAGAAAATAATACATGTTATCATTCAACAAAATTGTGGAGCGATTTCATTCCTGATCGTATCATTATACTAAAATGATAACAAATATCAAAAGATGATATTAAAATATAAAATAATAAACATCTAATCACTAACATCAAATGTCAAATAGTTATTTTTGCGTTTCTAATTAGAATCACGAGTTTCTAAATTAGAATCGCGAGTTTCCAAATCAGAAACACAAGTTTCCATCGTATTTCTAAAGTGAAATTTTCAAGAAACGTGTTTCCAAAAAGTTTCATCGAATTTCCAAGATATTCCGATTCCGATTCCGAAACGTTTCCGAAACAGGAAACGGAATTCCGAAACGTTTCCGAAACAGGAAACGGACCTTGAACGAAGTTTCCATGCAACCTAACCATATACTTCTCTTCTCTATTATATAGCCAGAAGCTATTTATAATTAACAACGGCTTATACTAAACGGGACTATACAAACTAATAGAGAACTTTGCATTTGCATATTTATTAATAGAAAAATTGATAATTTAATCTTTTCAATTTTCTCTGTAAGAGATCAGCTCATAATGTCTTCTATGATAAAACCTGCGCATTGTGCATAGTGAATGTCTGTAATTAAAATATAAAATTTTAGTATTGAAAAACTTTAAATTTACATATGATTTTTTTTATATGTATTTGGAATTTGGATTTTTTATATAATTATTTATACGTAGGATCAGAAACAATTGTAATTAGAATTGTAGATCAAAACTTAAAATTTACTGGGTTCGGTTGATATATCTTTTCATTTTTCAGTGTTCGGGTGATAGAAAATAAACGAAGTGTCACATGACTTAATTGGTAGAGCATTATCAAGTTCCCTAATGCTTACTTAAGAAGCAGTTGGTATAATATTTCTATTTAGAGGCAGACACTCCACTAAAATTGTTCTGTTCCGATATGTTTAGTCTTACCTCAGTTTTCAAAACTAATTTAATATAATTTATTTATTTGTCTAATAATATTAAAAATTATATTTTGTAAAATTGTTTTAAATAAAAAAAATTATAAAAATGAAGTTAAATTTAAAATTATAATTGTTTAAAATAAAATAATTTATTCATACGATATGAGATATATATATATTAACATAAGCACCTATTAACATAAACACCTATTAAAATAAAACTATTTATTCATATGATTTTATAATCATTGTAACTTATTATAAAAAAATTAGACATTGATCACAAAAGTTTATGTGAGATTTTTAACAGTTTTAGTAATTTATACTCGTTTGGAAAATTTCAAAATACAACATATATAAAAAATTTAAATTTTTGTTATATGATTAGTTTTGTTGTGTAATTTATTTTAATATAAGAAATAAACAAAAAATGATATAAAGTATATATATTGTTAACAAATCTTCATTATTTAAAATAATTAATAATCATATATATCTTAATCACATCAGGTAATTCCGTAAGTTTTATTTAAAGAAATAATATATAGGAGATTTAGTTTGATATGTTATTTACTTTAATATGTCTTATATGAGACCAACGAAACTTGATTTAAAACTACGCTTTATAGGAGGTGCTCTAAAATCCTTCTAAATTGAAATAGAGAACATAGAGAGATGCCACGTAGGATGTAGTTTTTTTTTTTAATTAATGCAAACTTGATGTTACAACTTTTTAAATGTTTCTCAATTAATATATAGGGGATATAAAACCCTTAGAGCATCTCCAACACAACTTCAAATCCTCAAATTTTGAGGTTTTTGTCATTCCAACCGAACCTCAAATCCTTAAATTTTGAGGTTTTGAATAGTGACACTTCAAATTTGAGGTTTCAGTGTTCAAAACCTCAAAACTACTATTCATTTTCTTTTTAGTCCTTACAATTATTTTCTTTTACAAATACATCTATTAACTTTATTTAGATAACTTAAATATACCAAAATAAAATAACACAGAATAAATAATACATAAAATTAAAAGTAAATCTACACAAATATAAACATACATTAAATATAACTCATAAAAATAAAAAAAATAAACAAACTTAACATAAATTAAAGCAAATTATAGAACCATTTAAGTATTGCATATCTTACAAGTGGTATATTATATGTAACTTTCTAAAGAAATTCTGGGTGTATGTCATTTTATTATATATGTAATTTATATTATTTTATCATATAATATTTTAATATTATGTGTTTTCTAATATATTAATTGTAGATTTTATATGTATTTGTGAAATATTGTCATTATTCATAGTTTTTATTAATATCAAGGACTATAATGCAAATAATATAAACTTTTAAGGATTTTTTGAGATTTTATTGTTGGAGCAATCAATCCTCAAATCCTCATTTTGAGGTTTTGTTTCCCTTAAAATGAGGTCTTGGGTTGGAGATGCTCTTAGACAATGACTTTCCAAAATTGGTTTTATAAACTCAATAGGATCCCCTTATTATTAAAGAAGAAGTAAAATAAATGAATAACCTTACAATGCTAAATTATTTTCATGTATGCCATTTTGTATATGTGTCATCATGAGAATCATTCTCAACCTCTTTTAATTTTTACCCTTTTATAACTAGATTATTTACTTAAGATGCCATTGGACTACTATGATAAATAATTTGATGATGCTTATTTTGTATAGTTTTACCATATTTACTATGTGATATTCCACATCTGATTATAAGCATGATTTCCCTTATATGCATTATAGTTATAAATACACAGTTTTTTCAACATTTTTTAATTATATTCATCAACATCGTTCTTAGAACCATAAACAAAATTGTGAAATACTATTAGTTAATTTAGTTATTATAAGAATATTTTCAAAACTCATATTCACCGTAGCCTACATAGAACATATAATTGTTTTCTATCATTGACATCGAGTCCTATACAACATCATACGTCGAGCAAGTATTCTAAAACATCATATCAAATTCAAAATATCTAAGAGACACAACATAGAATAATTGTTTTTATTTTTACATATGACGCCAATCACTATCAAATCATTTTGTATATTTTATGTTCTATATTCTTATAAAAATTTTCAATTCATTTTTTAAAGAAAATTTTGAAATTTCTCTTTTCTGACAAACCAAACTTTTCCGCGATCTTTAGCACAACACTCTTACAAAATCTTTAATTACTATGTCATATATAACATTATGTATCTTAACCAGCATATCGTTTAGATTATAATATGATGTTTTGCATTATATTAGAACACATCCTATGAATACTTCAAAATGGCGATGGAAAAAGACTACATTCAATGCTTTCTTTTCTTTGACTAAAATTACATTTAATGTTCATACAAATCTTAAAATCTATAGGCTTTAATCTATCAGTTAGGAGGAAATCATGTGCTTGATCTATGGAATTTGGCCATAGATGGATACACATGTTGTATTCAAAAATTTAATACTCCTAACGTAAAATACGGTACAAGCTTTGTTCCATAAAAATATTATTATGGTTATATCTTCCATTGAATAAGAATCTCATTTATTATAAACTATATTTTAAGAAAATTATGTTTTTTTTGTTAGCATAATTAGGAGTGGGAATTTGGATTTGTTTTGGATCTATTCGGGTTTTGAATTTTTGGATTTAAAGATTTTAACTTTATTCAGGTATTTATAAATTTTGGTTCAGTTTCGTTTTGGGTTTGGATAATCTGTTTATATTATTTTTAAATTTAAATTCATATATACTTTTATATTCTCAGAATCTAAAAATAAAATAATATATCACATATAAATTTGAGTAATGTATGTCAAATATTTTTGGGTATTCTGATTATTGTTTAGCTATTTTATATATTTATTTTTTACTATTTTTAATATATTCAAATATCTTCGACAATTTTAAAATATCTTATCATTTTTGGATATTAAATCTAAAAAAACAATAATATTCAAGTATATAAGTCTCTTACGGATATCTCAAATATTTTGGCTCTAATCAGATTTGGTTCCAGTTTTCTAGATTCCAAAATTATGAACTCATTCTGATATTTAACGGATTTTGGTTTGGATTCTCGGCACTACCTTTTTGGATCGGATTTGGTTAGGTTCTTTAGATTTGGATTTTTTTGTTCAGTCTTGACATAATATTAATTTCACCCCGTGCAAAGCACGGGTCTCTACCTAGTATATAAATTATTTTACCAGATTGATTAGAACAATATGTATCAGAAATGTAAATTACACACTGACGAATTTCGATACCTAGCTTTCAGAATTATGTTCTAGCAAGGCACTGACTAAAAGATATATATTGTGGAAACGGGAGACATAAGCGTCGCATGTTTCAGCAAGAAAGAGAATAAGATATCGATAATTTCAAAACTTAGGATAACGTTCATGAACTATCTGTTGTTTCTTGGTTAAGTAACATGCCAGAGAACCCGTTGAGTCAAAAAGCGGACATCCATTAAAATTGCGTAAAAGACAGAGACAGGTCAAAACTAACTTTTCGAAAACTAATTAAACGTTGTTATATATGGGAAATGAACTATCGCGAATATGATAGTTGATGATTGAAGAATTGATGATTGCTATGTTAAACAACGAGAAAATGTTGGGAATCAGGATCGGTTTGGATCGGTTTTGAGATGTAAAGGGTCATTAAGCGCAGGTTTTGTTTTGGTTGTACCAACATGTACCAACGATTCGTTCGTTTTCTATTATATGATAGATTTATATCTGAAATTTGATATATATTTAATTTTTTGGTAAAGTTTTTTTATTGAGTTTTGCATAACTAAGTCAGTTTGTGGTTGAACCGAAAATCATAAAATTAAGTGCTATGAGAGTATGAAGAATTAAAACACATATTAGATTGAATCCAAAATTGGATGGATCCATGACCCATAATAAACTTGAAAAAAATCGATACTATTAAAACTACCCAAAATTGTATTAAAAATTTGTAGTTAAATCCAATAAATATATTAATCAAATTATATAATTTATTTATGTTAGTTAAAATAATTATATCTATGATTTTTGAACAATAAAAATAATATTCAAATTCTAACTAAGTTGTAAAATAATAACATCTATGATTCAAAATAGAAAAATGAAGGAATGTTAAAAACATTGAGTTAGTAGAAACATCTTTCCAACTATATAAATAATAGTCATTTTGAGCCGCGTTTCAAAAGCGTGGATTTTTGAATTATAAGTAAAATTTGATATGAGTTAGTATTTTAATATTTTTTATATTATTATGTTACAAAATTTTATTATTTTGAAACAGATAATTTGTTTAAAATTATGTAATTTATAGTTTAATGTATTTAAAATTTTGTATATACATTTTTATATAACTCTCTCTTACGTCTAAGTGTTCTATCCGGATCTAAAAAGCTGACCTTTAAATACATGTTGGTTTGGATCCAAAGTAAAGTATATATCAGATATTTTTTGGACCCGTGAGTTTTGGTTTGGTCCAGATCCTACACAAAACTTTTCTTGTATATATTAAGATTGTATTTTGGATAAAATTTGAGTTTTTTTAGACACAAAAGCTCTGGCCCGAAAATCGCTACCCGATCCAAATACCCATATGCCCTATTTTTTATTATATTTTATATACATTTTATAAAAGTTTCATTTGTTAAGTTGGCGAAACTTAATAATATAGATTTGTAGAGATTTTAATAGTTTTTAGATTTTATCTTAAATAACAAATTTTATTATAATTCTTATTAATAGTACAGATTTGTAGATATTCTTATAATAATTATTTCTAATAGTATATATAGTTATAATTCATCAATCATATAATAATGGCAAAATAAAAAACTATGAGAAATCCCCCTATATATTAAAAGAGAAGTCACTTTAATGAATTTTTGCTTACGTGTCATTCATAAGTGCAATGTAGAATTACTTCTCTTAATTTGATTGGTTGTTGGAATTTGATTTTTATTTATTTAATTAAAGTTTTTTCAAAGGAAACTAATCCTAGAATTACCTAATCTAATATATACTACCAAACAAACAATTAATCATCTTAAATACCTATGATTAATAAAATTTGTTTATAGAAACAGTTAAATATCACATATTCGATTATAAAAATTTAGAATATACATATAAATACATATTATATTATAGAAATAAGTATATAAACGATTTTAAATTTTTCTATTAATAGTGGATAAAAAATCATACATTACAGAAAAATAATAATATTTTTATACTCACTCACTATATATATGTATTCTTAAAATATGTTCAATGAATGCAAACTGTCAAATGTAAAATTTTAAAAATATTCTATCATTTTCCAGAGATAAATGTCGATAGTATAGTTGAGTTATCACTTTCAAAAATTATTTAAGTATGTTTATATTTTTTTTAAAAAATTATATGGTATTTCATTTTAAAAAAATATGAATAAATGAAAAAAATTATAATAATATAAAATTACAAAAAAGCATAACATTATATTAATACAAGACTAGAGTTAATATCATATTCATATAGCTTTAAGTATAATAAAATTGACATGTTTATTTTTAATAAGAAAAAAAGAAAAGAGACATAAATAAAAACAAGAGTGAATAATAATAAAACCTTTTGTTATATTCTTTGTTATTTTGTATTTGTACATACAAAAAAATTTATTTGTATACCAAAATATATTTGTACGTATTAATATAATTGTAAAATAATTATTTTTAGGTGTTTATACAACATAAATAAAAATTGAGAAAGGAAGATAAATATAAATGATAATTTATAAAAAATTTAATGTTGAAGATGCAAAATATAACACAAATAAAAATTTAAAATAATGATAAGTATTTTTTCAGTCTAATAAACATTTAAAATATATGATAACAAAGTTATAACACAATTTATACAACTCTAGAAACATGTTATTTTGATATACTAAAACTGTTGAATCTCATGTTTATATTAATCTGTGTCTAAAATAATGACATCACATCATTTCAGAATTAAGAGATTTTATGTTATATAATTATTTAATAAAATTTACTTTTCTGACATACAGTTATTTAGATTTACTTAAAATATGTATGTAGTGAAGTAATTTTAAAACAAAATTAATAATAAGATATTTATTTTTTCAATGAAAATCTTGGTTAAAGGAATCAATGTTTGATAAGATAGTGTGAAGATTGGAGAGAATTTGATAATAATTTTTTTTGGTTAGCCAATTGTGATTTTATATTAAATTCTAAAAAAAAAATATAAGAAAGGGAAAAAGAGAGGGAGATATGGTGATGATAAGGATTACAGAGTCGGTTATGATCATAATGAAGATGAAAGTGAATATAAGTGAGAGACTGAATATAAGTGAGATAGATTCTGAAATCATTTATTAATACTATGTGAAAGTGTTTTGAAGATTTAACAAAATCTGGTGAAAATTTTACAACCAAAGAGAGACAGAAAGAGTTTTAAAGTGAAATATTGAGAACCATATTAAGGACAAGGGTAAGAGAATGAATATATGTGATTGTGAGAGAGTGAATGTAAGTTTGAGAGATTTTGAGATTATTTGATCAACTAAGAGAGAGAGAGAGAGAAAGAAAAAGAGAGCGAGAGAGGTGTACAAAGACATACAAAAATAATGTAAAGAGAGATACATAAGAAACAAAGCGAATATGTGAAAAAATATAAGAAGAAAGGAAATGAGTAAGATAAAAAAATATATTAAAAACAGAGTATCTATGTAAAAAAAAAGTTACAATATATTTATACATTTATATTATTTTTTATTCATGCAATATATATTATATTAATGTCTGCATAGGTGTGCGGGCCGTCCACCTAATACATATATTAAACTAAAGCTTCACAACGAAGTGAACGTGTGGATTTCTTAACTTTTGGTCTATATATAAAAGTGTTTACTTCTTATGTTCATAGTAGGTGGTACTTAGTACATAAATTATTATACGAGTCTCGTATAATGGGTGATGTAAGATTAGAACATGGACACTGTAATTTGCGTGAATCAATAGTGGATTATATGGTAACTATAGTAAATAAAGCTAATATTATTTTAAATGATATTTTAAAGATATTATGTAAATGTATATAGATAATCTTAGATTCTAAGGATATTAATGATATTTTAAATAAGAATCTTACATATAGGAACTAACACAATTAAAAGATATTTTGAAAAATTATTTAATTGGTCTATGTAGATTAGTGAATAAGTCCGAACAACATTTTTAAGTAGATTTTTTAGACTTTTTTTTTCTGACATAAAACAGAAAAATAAAGGAATGCTAAAAATATTAAGTTATCAAAAACATTTTTCCAACTATATAAACAATGGTCATTTAGTACAAAATCGAAACACAAATTTTTATTTTCAACGAATATCTCTATATTACCCAATCTTAACAAATCGTAGAAGACATATCACCATGCTTTCTGTTTTTTGGCTAGTTGTATGAAGATTATCAGCAAATTTATCCCAAAGGCAGCAAGTTAATCTTTGACCACTAATAGAATTGTATATCAAGTTTTAAATCAATATGTTTATAGGCATATATCTTTTATATTAAATATATAAAACTTACCAAATGTACACGAGACTAAACTCCAATTTATTCCTTTGTTTCCCACCACTACACTCTATGGTTTCCAGATCACCCAAGTTTGAATTTCTCCAATAACATCTAGATAAAAATATACTAGTGTTAGATAGATACACAACAATTGAGATAATTTATAAAAATGGAAAAAAAACTGACCAATAAGGAAGTTTGTATCTGTGATACTTTATATAGTTTTGAAATCAACCAGATCAAGAAAGATGTTGTCATCACGGTGTGTAGTATCCGTTATTTTGTGGTGCCATTAAAAGCTATGCGATATTTATGCTGAGTTGATCTGTATGCTCCACCAGCGGCTGACACACTGAAACGATCAATGTTCCTCCATACTCCAATACGGATATGTTTTGCCAATTCAGGAATGTATGTTTTGTTACACGAAGCATCGATCTTAGTTCCCTATATAAACATAAAAAATAAACATTATATTTAGGTTAAACTTTTATGAAATGAAGATATCTAAATAAAAATCTATACAAAACGATAAACTTACATTTGCATCACAAAGGATCAGTTCCATGGTCTCCCCTATCTCTTTCATGAAATGTCTTCATGTATGAAGGATTTTGACTTGGATGACATGCAGTCTTCCTCGGTTTTATATCCCTCAAGAAAGACAACTGCAAATTATTCGCCGTTTTTTTTAGATTTTTTAAGGAATGATAAATATAGTGGTTAAGAGAGACTATATTTATAATAGGTAAGGACGATATATATTTAGGTTACGCAAATTTAGGGCAGTTAGATGATTTTTAAAAATATCTCTTTCGAGGAATAAGAAATATTCCTTGAATATATTTTGAATTAGTTAGGAAGTTTAAAGTTTAATAGTTAATGGAAATCCAACTACGGTAAGTTACCAAAATTTATGGAATCCAAACAAAATAATAACTAACCACGATATTGATTGTGGTTAATCTATAAACTTGTAGATGAAGTAATTTATTTATTTTAGTAGGAAGGTAATTATAGAAAATAGTATTTGTAATATTTTCTTAACAAAACGTATCTCGTCCATTAAATGTCACTATGAGAATGATAAAATATCGTCATATTTGATATCACTATATGTCGTCTAACTATGGTTTATAAATACATGTAAATTTAGTGAGACATGACTTGGATATTTCATATATGAAGAAAAAAATGAAGGAAATTTCGATGGATTCTCCATTCTCAAATGTCTAGAAATAGATAAAAAAACATGAAATGAAGGACACTTGGATGGATTCTACATTCTCAAATGTCTTGAAATGGTTTTGAGGTATGAAATAAATAATAGAAGTAGTGAGACATTAAAAAATGTTTGATATAGGAAGAGCACTCATGAAAATGTCGATATAGACAATATGTTATATCTATACTATTAAAATGGGATGAAACCTAAACCTACTTTAATGAGTTTATAAAGTATAGTCTTTAAAATATAAGGTGTAGTACAACTATATGAAAATCTTAATATATGTAATATAACATCATATCATGGTCAGAGTAATATGAGTTTGTAAAATATAGTCTTTGAAATATAACGTGTAGTACAACTATATGAAAATATAAATATATGAAATATAGCATCATATCATGGTTAGAGTAATATGAGTTTATAAAGTTAATATATGATGCATATATCAAAAAATCTTAACCAAAAAATTATAATGTTGAAAATCTATAGATTGAAATCGTGTAATATAAGGTCTATAACACAATATAAATGTATGAAATATAGTATGGAATAAATCGGGTATATGTAACAAGTGATATGATTTGTTACAATCGATATATATATATATATATATATATATATATAGACGTAAGATTAAAAAATAAATTACTAAAATACCATTAATGAGATTACTGACAATTTTCATCAGTCGACTTTTTAAGGGTGCATTCACTTTTAATAGTATAGATAGATTATTTATTAATGATTTCAACTATTTTTTTTAAAAAAACAAAAATTTGGAAGCTTAACAAAAAAATTCCTGTCTTATGTCTATATAAATATTTTTCAATAATTTTGAGGATCTAAAGACAAGATTTTATTCGGTTTTGCCTTATTCGGTTTTGCCTAGTACCGGCCCAATGTGATTCACTTATAGGTCATGAATGAGATACAATGACAATGAAACGCTTATATAACACACGGCATACATAATCGGATGAATATTGTGGAGCTTTTCTGTTACCTCGTGAAGTACACTTGTTGTGTTGTGTCACTACACAGCCTTGTTCGATGTGCATCATTAGGTTCTACTTATAGCAATATGTTGCCTCATGTTCATGGCCATACCTGACCAGTTCTGTTACCTCGTGAAGTACACTTGTTGCGTTGTGTCACTACACGCATTATTAGATGTGCATCATTAGGTTCTACTTATAGCAATATGTTGCCTCATGTTCATGGCCATGTCTTACTACAAGCTGGTCAAGCATGAGCTTAGAGTCAAAATATATATAATTAGTTTAGGGACCAATTTGAAAGACAGCTTAGGAATTGTTCCATGCCTTAAGAACAAAACCAAGTGGACGCAATAAGAGGGTGATCATTAAAACAGATATGAATAAGGCGTATGATCAGATGGAATGGTCTTTCATTGAAGCCACCATGAGGAAGATGAGATTCTCAGAAGTCTGGATTACCTGGATTATGCGATGTGTAACAATAGTAAAGTACAAGGTACTTATGAATGGACATCTAAGAGGGAATATTGTCCCGGAGAGAGGTCTACGTCAGGGGGATCCTTTGTCCCCTTTCATTTTTATTATATGCACGGAACCGCTCGTTAGTCTTCTTAATCACGCAGAGAGTCAGGGAAAGATAACGGGGATGCGTATCACGCGTGCGTGTCCGTCGGTATCCCACCTACTCTTTGTTGATGATAGCCTTTTCTTTTGTAAGGCGGAACCCCGTGAATGTGAAGAAGTAATGAAAGTGGTTAGGAAATATGGCCAAGCCTCTGGATAATGCATTAATTTTGACAAGTCTTCTTTACTCTTTGGTAAGAGGATTGGTCAAGAGACCAGGCAGGAGATCAAGGATACAATTGGGATCCAAAGTGAAGCAGGAATGGGATCTTACCTAGGGATTCCAGAGGATATCAGTGGCTCAAAATGTAAGATGTTTGCCTTCCTAAAAGAAAAGCTTCGGAATAGAGTGAATGGATGGACGGACAGGTGGTTATCTAAAGGTGGAAAGGAAGTAATGATAAAGTCAATCATGTTAGCTCTTTTAACGTATGTTATGTCTTGCTTTTTGCTCCCATTGGAGATATGTGATGCCTTGGCCAGTGCCATTGCACAGTTCTGGTGGAGCTCAAATCCACCAAAGAGAGGCTTACATTGGACAACATGAGATAAGTTATGTCTATCTAAAGAGGAAGGAGGAATTGGTTTCAGGATGATCCATGAGTTTAACCTGGCGTTACTAGCAAAGCAGTTGTGGAGATTGGCCCAAAATCCAGATTCCTTGGTAGCTCGAGTTATGAGAGGGCGGTATTTACGACTTAGTTCGCCATTGCGAAAGCTCACTGTCAGCAGCCCATCATATGTGTGGACAAGTATCTCGGCTGCACGTGAATTATTGCTATTGGGGGCTAGACAGAAAATTCACTCAGGTTACGAAGTAGATGTCTGGGATGATCCATGGATTCCCACAATCCCAGCGAGACATGCGCATGCATCTGCTCCGGTTCTCCATCTGAACATGAGAGTGAGTGATCTTATCAATCAGGAAACAAAATCTTGGGATCTGAATCGGTTGGCAAATTATGTTGACGCTGCTGATATACCTCTCATAAGGAGTATGACAATTAGTTCAACCCATTGCAGAGACACACACTGCTGGAGTTACACAAGGAGTGGGCAGTACACAGTCAAGTCCGGCTATTGGGTAGCTCGAAACATACTAATGAAGGACGAAGAGATTCTGGTAGATGAACCTAGCATTAAAAGGCTCCAAGCACAGGTCTGGAAGGTTAAAGCACCCCCGAAGATGTGCCATCTTATGTGGAAGATTATATCGGGACAGGTGGCTGTTACAAGTGCACTGAACCATAGACACATGAGATGCGATAATTTCTGCCCGCGATGCGGAGAGTCAGATGAAACAATTGCACATGCAATATTTCAATGCCCACCGGCTTTACAGGTATGGGCCTTAGCATCTATACCCACCAGCTCAAACTTGTTCTCCTTGGAGAGCACATATGCGAATATGGATTATCTATTCTGGCAGAAGAAAGGTCTTTGTGGGTCAGAATTAGACAGAGATCCTTATCCTTGGTTAATATGGTACATTTGGAAGGCTTGGAATGATAAGTTGTTCAGAGGAATAGATAGAGACCCTCTGGAACTGGCCCGGTATGCAGAGAGTGAGTGTTTTTCCTGGTTCCAAGCTAATGAATAGGAAGTTGTGATTACACAAGAGACCGGCGATACTGAACGTCATGCCATAAGCCTACAAGATATTTGCATGATAGACGGTTCTTGGACCTCTATGGATTAATTCTCTCGATGTGGTTGGGATTGGAAGGATAGCACGGGAAATAGTCAGCTGATGGGGATGCGTAATGTGAGTAGAGTGGAGTCGGCTTTGCATTCTGAGCTGGAGGCACTGCGGTGGGCAATGGAGAACATGCTTCAACATTCGCCATGTTAGAGCTTTGGGACAGACTGCAAGGAATTGTTAGCAATGCTCACGAACCCCCATGGATGGCCAAGATTTTCGACGGAACTGGAGAGGATCTCGACGTTGAGGATTTGCTTCCCAGACTTCAAGATTAGTTATGTACCTTGATCTCTAAATGTTGTGTCCGATCATTTAGCTAAGACTGCCCGTTCCTTTTATCGTGATCTCATGTATGTTGGTTGTTTTATTCTGGTCTGGATTCTCAAACCACCTCAAGCTTTATTAATAGATCAGCCTTTCGTTGTTAAAAAAAAAAAAAAAACCATTGTTAATTCATGGGTTTGAACCCAGTTTTATACTATTTTGGGGACTAAATATTTCTTTTACTGCTTCCGACCTTAGAAAAGTCAGCCACGGCCTTGCTCTTGTTGTGGACCTCTACGATGACATATGTTTGGCTATTAGGTGTTATAGGCCTTGCTCTTGTTGTGGACCTCTACGATGACATATGTTTGGCTATTAGGTGTTATAGTTAAGCTCAAACAATTACATATCTTAACTAATAATCCTCATGAGGCCTATAGCGATCCCCTATACGATGTATTTTAAGTCATTATTTAAGGATAACACATAAGGCTTATCTTTTCTGATCTAAAATAAGATACTGTAATACATAGGGGTGGACACGAATTGGATATCCGGGGTTTTAAGGTATTTGTGATTTGCTTCGAATGTTACGGATATCTAATTTTGATATTTGCTTTACTTCGAAAAAATACGGATATCCGAAAAAACGGATATCCGGAAAATAAATAGATATTTGCGGATATTTATGAATATTTACGGATATCTCATCTATTTTGATTAATACAAATAATCTTAAGATTTTGATACAAATTTACTCTTTACAAAAATATTTTTTTTGCATAATATAGAAATAAAAATTAAAAGAACTAGTGAATTTACATATTTTGTAATTTTTTAAGTTTAAATTACAATTATAATAACATAAAATTTAAGAAAAAAATAGAATTGTCATAAAAATTTTCTCTCTTTTTATGTAATACTTTTATATAAGTAATAATGTGAATAGAATTTTTCAAAAGCATGTGCTAGAATAATAACTATATAATATTATACATTTTAAATTTTTAATATAAACAAGATATACATATATTTATATATTTTTGGATCGGATATCCGCTTCCCAAAATTTTAATATTTGTGATTTATTTCGATTTTAACGGATATTGAATTTTAGTATTTGATTTGATTCGAAAGTTTACGGATATCCGGAATTTTTGGATCGGATTGAAACGAATAACGAATCGAATCAAATATAACGGTTAAAATGCTCAGCCCTAGTAATACAAATAGAATATCTTTTACGTACACATCATGGAAAAGACGATCGAAGATTCGTCACAAGAGCCAGCCTCAGAAGAGAGAACGTGAAAGATTAAAACATGTTTCTTCATTTGTCTACCTGTTAAACCAAATGCACACACGCAAAAACCAAAGTATAAAGCCCTGCCAATTGCCAAAACGCAGCAACGCAAAAACAAGAAGAAGAATATTTAAAAGATGGAGGAAGAACTCAAAGTCTATGCTCCCATGCAGGATATCTCGAAACTCAACTCCGGTTTGACTAAGTTCATGGGAATTTTTACGACGTTTCTCGTCGCTGGTCTGTTTCACGAGCTACTTATGTTATATACAACTCGTGTAACGCCTTCAGGGGATATCACTTTGTTATATATGTTACATGGCATCTATACTGCGTGGGAAATGGTGGCGAAACTGACACCCTTTGGATGGCGATGGGCGGTGAGGATAGCGATGGCATTTATGGCTGTGACCATTGGTTGGCACTACTTCCCTCAGATATAAACATACACGCTCATGAAGTCTTGTGGTTCTTTAATTTCGTACGTCGCAAAGCATTTTCCGACCTGGTTGCAACCTAGTATATCATATAGTATATCATATCGTGAAACTACGAAATAAAACTAAACAGTATGTACGTATTTTCAATATTGATAAATAAGTTGTGCTAATGTTTAATTACCTTGTGAATAAACTCCATTTTATTTGTTGTTTTCGTTCATCGCAATTTATAATTTCATGCCATGCACCAGATATGTAAACACACTATATAATCTCTTAAACAATATGATTGATGATAACTATGTGGATAAAACACACAGAATATTGTGCATGATTGTTTTAATTAAACTGCCGGATCGTGACTAGAAAACTGAAAAGCACACACTTTGTAATATAAGGACATAAACAACGAAGAAAACGGAATCTATTCACAAATTATGCATAAGCGCAACTTATTTAGTTTTATGTCAGTGAATTTTTTTTTTTTTTTTGTCAACTTCTGTTCCAAATTTTTTTGAAACTAACTTCTGTTCCGAATTACCCAAGTAAAAGTACGTAAACAAGGGGTAAACCAAATAAGCTCATGAGACAGATAGGAGAACAACAATTACATACAAACTTCATCATTATCACAGCTTTTAACCTCATACCACACTTGATTGTGGAGCCGACCGTCCAAATGTCATATAACCGTCATTTCCTAGTCACGCTCTTAGCAGAGCAATAGATTTAGCAGACACTTTTTCTAGAATGCAAATCATTATAAGCATCAAAGCCACATACTAAAATGGTTAAAAAAATAATACATGAGTCCTCTAAAGATTTCGGGTACGATGCCTTTAAAACTGATATAGAATAACGTAGACATCGTATTTTTAAAGTAATGTTCTTGAATCTTGAGAATATCCGAGATAAGACGAATGTTTTCGTTCGGAATCTTTTTGCTATCACGTAGTGGGAAAAAAACGATAAAATAGTTCGTCCACACAAGAGCCAGCGTACACAAGAACGAGCCTTCGAAGGTAGAACGTATTCAAGATCCAGCTGCAGAAGGGAGAACGTACGCAAGAGCCAGCCTTAGAAGGTAGAACGTACACAAGAGCCAGCCTCAGAAGGGTAAGCGTAGAAGTAACCGGTTCCTTCATTTGTCTACATGTTAAGCTACAATCCCATATTATCTAATCATTTCCGGCTACTTAAGATACACACAACAACCAAGATAAAAACCTCGATGATTGGAAAAGATAATTATCAGCAAACACACACAAAAAAAAAGAAAAAAAGAAGTGAGACATGGAGGAAGAAATCAAGAGATTGGTCCTAGTATACATTTCCGCAATAATCTCCGTAAGTTATTGTTACTACATACCCTCCAAAATCAAAGCTGGGACTCCTCGATTACTCTCTATTCTTCCTGTATGTGTTCAGCTCTTTGTTTTCCCAATGCTCTTCTCCTCTCCCTTACTCATTTTCACCATAATGTTTACCCTAACGGGGATGGGAACTTTTAAGCTCATCCTCTTTGCATTTGATAAAGGTCCTCTTTTCCCACTTCCCACAAGTCTTTTCAGATTTATGTGCTTCACTTTGTTTCCCATCGAAAGACTACGAAAAAACCCTAAATTTCAATCTACTTCCCCCACTTGGGTTTTCTCCACAAAAGTTGCAATATGTGCAATGATGTTAATGTTACATATGCGAGGTTACAAACATAACCTTCCCACGATCATGTTATGGGTTCTGTATCCTCTATATTTCTACTTGTCACTTGAGATTTCATTAAACACCATCAAATTTCTGCTCACAATCATTCTTGGGTGCGATCTTGAGCCAGTGTTCGATGAACCTTACTTAGCCACCTCTCTTCAAGACTTCTGGGGTCGCCGGTGGAATCCAATGGTGTCTTCCCTTCTCCGGTCAGCTATATACGCTCCTTTGGTGGGGAAATCCAAGTCCGATTTGGCTATGTTCATCGGGGGTTTTACAACGTTCGTCATCTCTGGTCTGATTCATGAACTCCTGTTCTTCCACACAAGCGGCTATGAAATGCCTTCAGGGGAGATTACTTTGTTTTATGTGTTACATGGGTTTTGTACTGCGATAGAAATGGTGGTGAAAAGGTCAACGTTTGGGCAACGTCGGGCAGTGAGACCAGTCGTGTCTCGGCTGCTTACAATGACATTTATGATTGTGACCAGTGGTTGGCTCTATTTCCCTCAAATTTTAAGGGGGAAACTCAAATGAGATACGCCATTATATTACCGAATATTATATTGTTTCCTGAAATTATGAAATAAGAAAACTAAATATATCCTTATATTATATGTATATGTTTTTCAATATTGAAAAGTTAATAAGTTGTGTTAATTTCTAACTAGCTTTTGATGTCTTTTCTGCGTAATCATATATTTTAAACTTTTATAAATGCTACAAATTTAATTGTTTATGCCTTTTATGTTATAGATTCATATGTTATTCATGATTGACATTGGTGTGTCTTGTTCAATGTGATTATATTCACTTATAAACTATAAGATTATGTTTTTATTTTATTGTGCTTTATTTAGTTTATTTGGTAAAATAAACCATAAAATGTCAGATTTTTTTTATATAATGTTTAAAACTATTATTGAGATTTTTAAATACAAATTTATTATTTAGACAAAAATAAGAATAAGAAAACCAAGTTTAAAACAACATTATAAATGATAAGATATTTAATTGAAGTTATTAGTTTAGATTATTTGGTTATGAACTTATAGTTAAAATGAGCCAAAACTTAACTACTATGATCAAATTTTGTTTTCATCAGAATATATATATATATATGGATTAGGCTTTAGTTATATTTAATGGACCAAGCCCATAAAATATTAAATGTAGATTTTTTTTTTTTTAAAAAAAGAGCAAAACTACATCCAGTAGGTCTTAAAATAAGTTAGAAATTTTATAAAAAATATTTTGATAGGAAAAAGATTAAAATCATGTACTTAACAAAGATTTGTAAATAATGGACATTTAGATTTATTAAACTAAATTATTTTCAATATAGATGAGTCAAAGTAGATTGATTCATGATAGTCTTTGGTTTAGGGTTAAATAACATGTGTTATAGTAATGTTTGTATTTTTAGGGTTATATTTTTTAATTTTAACATATTTCAAAAAAAAAAAAAATTTGGCATATATGTTTTTAGTTTTGTGTATATTAAACATTTTATAAGTTGATTTTAAATTTAGTGAAATTTTTGTTTGACATTTTGTTAGTTATTTGCTTTTATGGTTTGGAAGACTTCCCCAAAAATCTTCTAAGATATAATGTCTGATTAGTGTTTTAACTGTAGAAAATTTAGAGGTTTTAAATTAGTTGTAAAGCCATTAGAAAAAATTATTCCAATCAGACTTTAAGCTATCTAAAGTCTTTAAAGCTTTTCTTAAAAAAATCTCAGAACCTACAGGGTCCGATTGGTAATGGCTGTAGCTTTAAAATTTTTGCTGTAGAAAAAAATCTGTATACTTTTTGCTGTGGTTTTAGATTTTATTGCTGTAGATTTTTTGGAAAGCACTAAAAATTTGCTTTGGATATTTGACTCTGCAGAGCACTTGTATAGCTGTAGATCATTTCAAGAACTGTGATTTCAAAAAAAAAATTAAAGCTTGTTTGCTCTAAATTTAGTGCTGTAGAAATAAATAGAGCTGTGGACAGCATCTACAACAACTACCAATCACCCCCACAATAACTAATTTTACTCATTACGTGATCTATCTACTTTATTAAAACAATAGTACCATTATAAAATATCTCTAAAACTTGCACATTATTTACTATCTAATGCCACTTAGAATTTAATTAAGTTAATGTTAAAAAATATTTTTCTTTTCCACCTACTGAATGGTTTCCTAAAATAATGTCAACTAACTGTAATGTAAGAAATAAATAATTAAATAGATATGTTTTTTGTTCAAATAAGCTCAAATTAATAACAAGAATCGATTTATGCCTGCACATTCCTAACAATGGATATTTTCGAGAGCTTCCTATTTCTAAGGAGATTAAGTAAATTCTACTCCCTCCATTTCATTTTAGTTGTCATTCTAGTTTTTTGCACACAGATTAAGGAAACATTTAATTTTACATATTTTCAAAAATACAATTACCTATACACCTAACCACTTTTCAACAAATAGAAAAAATAGAATATTATATAGAACTAATAAATTTTTTCTCGAAACTCTAAAAAAACACTTAATTTGTGACAAAAAATTAAGTCTAGAATGACAAATATTATGAAACGGAAGGAGTAATATATATCACAACACAACATTCGAAATACCACTAATCAAATCTTAGCTTTTCTTTTGACCACATGTTAATAAATTAATTAATTATACTACATAATAATGTACTAGCTATTTAAAATAAGAAATATTGTTTTTGAAAATATATAGAAAAAATATTTAAATTTAGTTATCTTTATCTTTATTTTTATTTCACATACAAAAAGAATCAGACTATTTAAATCTTTTTGTGACAATTTAGAAATGATAACATATTAAAAATATCAAGACTTAAAATTCATTAGTTTTTTATATCTAATGTGATAATAAATTTGACTCTCATTCTAAAATAACCCAAAAATATTAAATTTTGATAAATTTTAATTAATTCTTCTTCCAGTGGCATAGTGAAATCTTACAAATCTAAAAGTGACAAATAAAAATAAAAATTACTGAAGTCAAGTTGTAAGTAAGATTTACGATAAAAAAAAAATCAAACAACATAAAAATTGAAGGAAAAACAAAGTTAACAGTAGAAGTTGATGATTGTAAAACAAAAACAAAACATTTAAGTTTTTGTATTGAATGCAAATCAAATTTTATTAACATAGTTACAAAAATCTAAGGAAAAAAATAAAAGTTTTCTATTGGGTGGATCAACCAGTGGTTAAACATGTAGTCGAATTCCGAATTGTAATGGATTTTACGACTTTATTGGGTTTTAATATAACAATTTTTTTCTAAAATCCAAACCAGATTTACCCGTTCGATATCAGACCGGTCGAGTTTCAAAGCACTGATTATATTATAACTAATACTAAGAATATAACATATAATACAAATATTGTTTTTTAAAGTTAAAATAAATACATGCGCAGTTGCGCCGATCAGGATCTAGCTTTTCTTAAGCCACAATTCAAGGCTTTTAATATTTCTAAAGCCAAAGCCATTTTTTAAAAGTCCAATTTTTAACAGCCAAATTAAAATAACAGTCAAAGTCTTCTAAGTGAAGTTTTTTCATGTGATTAGATCTTAAAAATAATTTATTAAATTTATAAAAAAATATTTTGATAGAGGAAAAATCATAATCATGTAATTATAAACATTCCTAAATGACATAAATTTAGGTTTAATAAAATTGAATTATTTTCAACATAGATGAGTAAATGTAGATTGAGGCATGATATTCTTTGGTTTAGGGTTTGGTAACATATGATATAGTATTGTTTATATTCTTAGTGTTAAATTTTGGAACAACAATTTTTCTAAAAAAATAACAATTTGACATATGTGTTTATTTTTGTATATATTCAACACTTTAAAATTTGATTTTAATTTTAATGAAGTGTTTGTTGCTATTTAGTTAGTTACTTGATTTTAGAGTTTAGATGACTATTAGAAAGTTTTCTAACAAATAATGTACTATTTTTTTTTAATGTAAATCTTCTGGGTGAATAGTAAATTTAGGGTGTAGAAGATTTTTTAGAAGATTTTCATGTACGAAAGTCTTATGTATCAAAAATATTTAACATAATTAGAAATTTATTTTTCTATATTAAAAAAAATTACACATTCTCTTTCTTTCTCTCAAAATGAAGACAACAAAAATGTAATGTTTCTCACTCTAAAACTCTCAAACCTCTCTCTAAACTAATTGAACTTGATAACACCAAATTTATATCAATTTCTCATTTTTTTCTGTGATTCTTACTAATCTATCTTGTTTTTGTAGGTTTTTCATTACATAGTTTTCATTTTTTACTCATTTAAAGATAGATCTATAATTTTTTGATATGTATTATGCGGTTTTATGTATTAGATTCTAATAAGTTGTAGATTCAACATAATGTGACTGTTTTATTTCTTAGTTAAGCATAAAAAAATATTTTTACTTTTTTCTCTGTTATGATGTCATTTGAACGTTTTTGGATATGCAAGTTTTTTTTCAGATCTGAGTCAGATTTTGGAAGATTTCTCAGATCATATTTCACATAATTGGAATTTTCTCGTTATATAAGAGAATTCACACATTTTCTTTCTTCATCTCAAATGGATGCAACAAGAACATGATATTTTTCACTCAAAAACTCTCCAGCCTCTCTCTAATTTTTTTGAACTTGAAAACACCTAAATTTATATCAATTTATTTATTTTTCTTATGCCTTTCTCACTAATTTATTTTGTTTTGCAAGTTTTTCACTACATGGTTCTCATATTTCACTTCTTTAAAGGTATATTTATAAATTTTGGATATATATTTTTTGTGTGTTTATATGATAGATTCTAAAAAGTTGTAGATTCAATATAGTGTGACAGTTTATTTATTATTTAATCATAGAAAAATTATTTTTGAAGTTTTTATCTGTTTTGATGCAATTTGAACATTTTTTATATGTAGATTTTTATAATTTGAGCCAGACTTGTCGAAAGACTTCTCGGAAGACTTATGCATTAGAAGACTTCCACGGAAGTCTTCCAAACCGAAAATACCTAACCTAAGTAAAGTCTAAGCTTATCTATATAGAGAAATGATCTCAAGCTCTATGTGTAATAATTTTCTTTATGGTCTGTTTTATGATTGGTATGTGTACTCATTTAATTGTGAATTCTTTGTAAACTTTAAGAGAGATGTTAATGAAAATAATTTGTTAAATATGTTCATGTCTACAATATATATTATTTTGCCAAAATTACTTAACATTATTGAAGTTATGATACAACATATCAAGAAACATTTTAACCAAGATTATAAAACCAAAGGAGAAGACTTCTGAAGAAAACTTAGTCAAGTTCACAAAAGATCAAACAATACTTAGTCTCACTATAACACTTTTCGGAAGACTTCATTAGAAGTCTTCCTTTAACACAATCAATAAGAGAATATTTTTAAAGAAAATCCTTAAAAAATAATAATTAGAAACAAGTTAAGTCTTCCCACATAAGATTTTTCAGACGACTTCTCTAGAAGATTGAACGCAAATTAAGCAAAAAATTAAGCGGAATATAAAATTTAAGCATTAAAATTTTAGTTCTCATGAAAGTTTGAAAGTATATCTTATGATCTAGGAAGACAAATTAAATCACATGACTTGTCATTCTCGAAGTCACTTAACACTTTTGAAGACAGCTGACAGAATGATATCCCTCCCCCCGGTGGGTGTGACTGTTCCTCTTTGGCCATGGTTATTATGGAACCTCTGGAAGGCCAGGAATAAGCTCTGTTTTGATGATCGTTCTTTTTCAGGATTGGAGGTGGTACAAAAGGAAATTAAGGATGCTAAGGAATGGCAAGAAGCCCAACTCTATCAATCCAAGCCACTCACTGCTATTCACCCTCCGCTACGCCTTCTATGGAAGAATTCTATTTAGGTCAGTTTTGAAATTGTAAATATTGGCTTATTTTTATATTTCAAAATTTTTTCAAAAATACCAGAGAAGTCTTCTCGGATAAATTGGTTAGTTTTGCATTTAACCAATTGTGTCAGAAAAGTGACTTTCTATAGAAGATTCCCTTGGAAGTATTTCTCTTCTCGGATAAATAGGTTACTTTTGCATTTGATCAAATTGTGTTAGAAAATTGACTTTCTGCAGAAGACTTCCCAATGTCTTTCTACAGAAAACTTCCAAGAAATTCTTCTCAACTAGGCATGGGCGTTCAATGCCCCCGTCGGATTCGGTTCGGTTGATTTCGGTTTTCGGATTTTTGGTACCATGTTCATAAGTCCCATTCGGGTTTTACTAATTATCGGGTCGGGTTTGGTTCGGTTCTTCAGAGTCCGGTTCGGGATCGGGTTATAACCAATGTATAAAATCGTTCCAAAATATTTTTAAAAACTTAAAAAAATTATTAAAATAAATACTCAAAATATTTAAATTATTCACAAAGCTAACTAAAAACAAGCCAAACTACATAAATTAGTTAAAATTCATTTAAAATAACAAATAAAATAAACTATTAAAAATTTAAAATATTCTAAAACATTTAAATTCCTTTAACATATATAAAAATAGTAACATATTTCACTAATGTCGGATATAGTTGGATCCAAGTTTGGCTTTCAGTTCGGTTCAGATTATACCCATACTCCAAAGTACCAAGGACTCAAGTCCCATTCGGATACTCTTATATAACGGTTTGCATCCGGT
Source organism: Eruca vesicaria subsp. sativa (assembly GCA_932364175.1). NCBI lineage: Eukaryota > Viridiplantae > Streptophyta > Magnoliopsida > Brassicales > Brassicaceae > Eruca > Eruca vesicaria. The sequence goes on from CAKOAT010080710.1 coordinate 449,545, forward strand.
TACACTTTTTTTGGTTCGGGTTAGGGTAGGGAGTTCGGTTTGGGTTAAAAACTCCCAGGCCTATTCTCAACTATTACATGAGGTATGCTCACGGTCGATGTAAATCGGCATAGGTTACTTATACAATGGACCATATTTGAATTTTCAGAGAAGATTTATGTGGAATTCTTCTCGTGGAAGACTTGTGTGAAAGTATTCTTCAATAATCACAGATTTGATAGAATCCCAAACCAGTATAAAAATCAAGAAGACCCAGCTGGAAGTCTTCTAATTAAAATTAAATATTTTACTTTAAATTGTCAATTGCAAAACTAACCTACGCAAACTTTTACTAAAAGTGAGAAGACTTCTTGTAATAGTTGAGAAGACTTCTTACAGAAAGTCAACTTTCTGACACAATTCAATCAATTGCAAAAATAATATGTTTATCCGAGAAGACTTTCATAGAAGTCTACTCTTTTTTTATTAATAAAGAAAAGTTAGAAATCTTCTCTAGAAAACTTCTCTAAAAAATATATCGAAAGTTAATTTCAAAACTAACATATGCATTGACCAGAAGACTTCCATGGAACTCTTCTTCGCGAAACAGATCTGAAAAAAAAATCTAATTAAGAATGACGAGATCATTCTTAGATCCAATGAGGTACATGTTTAGTTTCTCTAAGCACGCATAACTTCTTAATAAAAATACTACTTGTTCCTAACCAAATATCATGAATTTGAGTAACTTTAATAAGCTGATAAATTTTGAAATACAACTTTTTGAGATTTTGAGATGAAATAATGGAGCAATAGAAAAATAAATGGTTTGTATGTGCAAGAAATATTAATATGAAGATGTAAATGTTGATTTTAGGTAAATTTAGAGTATGAAATTGGTTATTCATGGTCGTTGGTGTATTGAAGATAATGAAAATCCCTTATATATTAAAAGAGAAACATTTAAAAAATTGTAACCTCAATTTTGTAATAATTAAAAAAGAGCCCATGCTTAGGTGTCACTCAATTAGGTAGTCAATTAGATTCAATTGAAAAATAAGTAGGTCCACATTCGATTTTTATATGTCGCTAGATATATTCATTGGTCTAACTATATGATATGATGATAAGATATGATATTTACCATATAAGCATTTATGATTGTTCCCCTAGATATAATTACTATTTTATTTACTTTCCTTAAATAAAACCTACGGAATTACCATAAATGACTAATATATATATGACAATTAATGATTCTAATAATAAATATTTGATAACAATTTATATCACCTCCATCATTTTTTCTTTAATTTTATATTAAAATAAATTAAACAATCAAATTAGCTATAAAATTAAACTTTAGATTTTTTTGTATATTTTAAATTTTAAATTTTACAAAACGAGAAAAAAATGACTAAAACTATTAAAATTATTATGTTAAAATTTAATGATCAATAGTTTAACATTTTTATTATGAAAAGATACACATGATTTTTAAACCATATGAGTAAAAAGTATCATTCAATAATTAAAAAAAAAATATATATATATATATAGATTAAACTATATACCATATAAGATTACATAAACATTTTAATTTCGAAAATTTCAATGAATTTTCAACAACATTTATAAATTATAAACTTATTAAATTTTTCACATTGAAATTTTTTGTTATCAATGATTTAAATGTCTTAGTCTTTTTTTAATTTTATATTATTAAAAGATATTAAACAATCGATAATATGTTTTTTTGTATATATCATACAAACCGAATGGATGTGATTTTATAAAAACTGTAGGATTTTGATATAGTTTGATTTATAACCGATTAAACTGAAATATATAAAAATGTATATATTTATAACGATGCATGAATATCTATTTGTTACATGAGTTGAACTATAATTACAATTTCTAAATCACTTGAATCACTTGAACTATAATTAACTAACAATTTACTGCAACTGAGGTTTTTTATTTTCTGATTTTTTTTCTTTTTTTTGCTTTATTTTAACAGTAACTAAATCGAAGTAAAGATAATAAATTTGATGGAAAACAATTAGTTAATATTCTTAACAATTTTTTTTATCTTTAAACAAACACAGTTGTGTTCATCCGAAGACATATTAATTTGAAGAACACTACTAAATATGGAAGAATATAAAAACTTTTCTTTCAATTTGTTTTGTTTTTTATTTTTATTTTCAAAATTTAGAACTTTGATAGTAATTTACGGAAAACTTTAATTTTACTGTTTGCGTGAAACGTGATGTTACGGTTTTGGCAAAAAATAAAATTTTACGATTTTGCAGGAAAATTTAATTTTATGGTTTTAACGTAAACTCAATCTTAAGGCTGTAAAGAATAACTAGATCATAACCCGCCCGACTGGGCGGGTGTTTGTTTTTATGGTATATATAACATTTCAAAATTAGAATTTAATGGTTCCAATTTTACTAAGTTACAGTATACTGTTTAAACATTGTATTTTACCACTGTATTGTGTAACAGGGACATCGTAAAATGTTGTGACCCGTAAACATTTTAGTAATAGTTTATAAAGGTTTTTGGCTAAATTTGGTGCAAAGTTATATACACTAAATAATTTATTCAAATTTTTAAGTTAATTTTTTAACGAAGAATTGGAAGGCTAGTATATCACTGTTAAAAAACCTATAATAATAGTAAAAATAAATTATATAAATAAAATATATATTATTCTTGATTTATTCTAAATACATTTAAAACACGAATACATATATGTATAAATAATTTTCAGAGGTAAAGTAATATCAAGGATAGAAAACCCAAAAACAATAATAATAGTACATTGGGCCGCAATAATCTTTAGTTTAATAAATAAGTCATTAGATTTGTAGACTATTTTTGTTTCCAATCATCATAATTTTAAATATTTCCTATTCATGTTTCCAAGCATTTCACTTTTTGTACTTCAGCTTTAATAGTATAGATTCATGTTTTCAAACGCTTAACTTTTTGTACTTCAGCTTTAATAGTATAGATATGATTATTTTGACGAAAAAGATGATTACTGATTTTAGAGTATATATTCTAACAACAACATCAATTAATAAAAAACTAGTTTATTAAATATGTATTGAAAATTATGTAAGTCTTTCGAATTTGAGTGTTAATTTTGCATAATATAAATATTTATGTTATGGATTTTTCATATAGATACAAGTGTAATAGTATCCAAACTATCATTTGAACGATGACAAAAAAATACATTATTTGAACATTTACATCCCGATGAAACATTCATCGTAAAAAAATAAATAAACGAGGCCTCGGTGCGTTTAAGCTCAGTTTACCATTTTTCTTGAAGTCTTGTCTACACAGAAATCTTGGCAATGTCTTCAGTCTACAAAAAAAAACAGCTTATTTCCTATGGAAAAATTTGTCGAAATACATCATTTTCAACGAATTTTCAAACGAAAAATTCCATAGGAAAAGCAAAATTCGTCGGAATTTCTTCGAATGGTCTGACTAATTTCCAAAATAATCCTAACAGATAAATTTCAGAAGGAATTCCGACGAAATTATTTTTGACAAAATTGTGATGAACAAATTTCTGATGAATTTCGACGAAATTAATTTCGGCGAAATTTCAATGGAAAAATTCCGAAAGAATTCTAGCGGATAATTCATTCATTTAAAAAACATAAAACATTAAAATTAATTAATAAGTTATAATAAAATAAAATTTAATTTTTTTATAATGAATTCTTTTAATTCATTATATATAATATTAAAACATTTAATTTACAAAACTTTATAATTAAATATTTTTAAAACACTTATAAAAATCTCGAAAGCAAATTTCAAGATTTTGGTAAATTAAAAACATTTGTAAAGAAGTGAAAAAAAATATTTCTAGAGAAGTGACTCAACATTTTCATAAATTTTTAAAAAGTTAAAACTTTATATGAATTCAAAATATTTTAATAGAAAGAAAAAATATTTTTATAAACAAAAAAACTTTTTGTAATTGAAAATGTTTCCAATAAATTGTAAAAAATATTAAATAGGAAAAAAACATAAACACTTTTTATAAAATGAAAAGGTTTTTAAAAAGTGATTTTTTTAATTTTAAAAACATAAAAAAAATTTCTAAATTACAACAAACTAAAACTTTTTATAAAATTTTTAAAACGTTTAGTAAATGCTTTAAGCATTTTATAAAATCATAAAAACGTTTTAAAACAACAGAAAATTATAAAACATCAAAAACATAAAACAAATTTTCAAATCTTAAATCTAACATGTAAAATCCTAAAACTAACGATTCTAACACAAATATAACCTATTTAATCCTAAATTAACCAACCTAACTCATTTCTAACATTACAATCCCTAAAATATATCAATTCTAACCTAACACATATACAAACTAACATATATGATTATTGAGAGGATAATAAATGACTAACATGAATTAATGGGAGTTTTGAAGAAAGATTTAGGGATGTTATTCGTTGGTCTTCGAATGAGAGAGAGCTTAGAGAAAGAGAGAGTTGAAATGAAGAAGGATAAATTTTTTTCTGTTTTATTTTAAAAATTCCGACGGAATAAGTTTGTTGGAAATCTGTCAGAATTATTTTATTTTCGATTTTTTCAAAAAAAAAAATAAAACGTAGTTTTCCTGGGAAGATTTTAATTCCCGGGAAAAATTCACCAGAATTTACCAATTTCGTCAAAATTTGCCGAAATTCACCAATTTTGTCAGAAATTCGTTAGAACGAATTTCTGACAACTTATGTATTAGAGTTTCTAGACATAAAAAATAGTTTGGTAACAGCCATTGATGATAAATTAATGATTTTTAGAGGTTTACAATGTTCAAAATGTTTTAAACTCTTGAAAACACACAAATTTAAGATTGTACGATGGATTACTCTAAAGTATTTGTTTAAGTATATAAGTTTTAATGAGAAATGTTATGTATCCGTCGATGCATATTGTATAGTTTTAAATAATTGAGGTATTATTAACTCACATCATATTTGTCTCTTTAATATATGTTATGGTAATTTTGCAGGTAATCGCTTTAACATTTATTTTAAATATTTCATACCTAAAACAATTTGTTTATCGAAAAGTCATCAGAATTTCGTAGAAAATTTCTCACGAAAGTCCTACGAAATTACAGTTTTTCAGAAATTCAACAGAAATTTACGACGAAAACATAAACCCCAAAACTATACCCTAAAGCGTTTAATCTTCCTCGGAAATCTACAGTATTTCATCAATTAATTCTGATAAAAAATAATTAATCGAAAATTCTTACGATATTTCTGATAAAACAGCGATGAATAGTAAAAATTTATATTTATCAAGAAGTTCCTCAGAAAATTCTGACTTATATTTTTCATAAGAAATTACTATGTTTTTTGTAGTGAGTATTAGTAGTACGAACTCAGCAAAATATATAAATTATTGACTTAATGTACCAAACTGATTAGAACAATACATGTATCATAAATGTAAGTTACACACTGACGAATGGCGATACATAGTTTTCAGAATTATGCTCTGGCAAGGCATAAATTAAAATACTTAAATTGAGGAAATGGAAGACATATAAAGCGTCGCTCTGGCAAGCCACTAACTAAAGATTTTGAGGAAACGGGAGACATAAGCGTCGATTGTTCACAAGAAAGAAAATAAGATATCGATAATTTCAAAACCTGGGATTATATTTAAAAAATAAACCTAGGACTTCTCTGGTTAACACGTCTAGGGCTGGGCAAATAAACCGAACCCGAAAACCCGAACCGAACCCGATCCGATAAAAATGAATCCGAACCGATCCGAACCCGATTTAAATACCGAATGGATCTTGTTTTGTGGTATTTCGGATTATGGGTATTATCCGAACCGAACCCGAAATTAAATGGATATCCGATAGAACCCGAAACATTCAAATTTTTTAATAAGAACATGTACTGAACATGATCTTAATTCCTAATATAAATCCAAAATATTTTAAGATATTACTAAACATATAAATAATTATCTATTACATGAAGGTTGATGGTTGAAGGTGGCGGTTGAAACTTGAAATTTTTAGATTAATGTTTTGTTATTACTGAATAATGTTTCTCATTTTTTAAGAACTTGATTTTCGTTTACGCTTTCATTTATTTGGTTTTCTTTCTATTAATAACTATGTTTACCTTTTAGTTGATTTTGAATGATTAAGTTTTATGTTTTTTTCTTATTTTCGAATCAATTTTACTTATGTTTTGGTTACAAAATAGTTACACATTAGGTATTTTAAATCCGAAGAACCGATTTTACTTATGTTTTGGTTAAAAAGTAGGTACAAATCAAGTATTTTTAAACCAAAGAACCGATTGGGACCCGAATCCGAAAGTATAACGGATTGTACCGGTTCTTTAAAGATTTACTAACCCCGACCCGAATCCGATAGAACCCGAACCGATCCCGAACCGAACTTTCAAATAATCCGAATGGGGCTGATTTTGATAAACCCGAAGAACCGAGACCCGATTGGACAAAACCGAAACCCGAATGGGATCCCGAATGCCCATGCCTAAACACGTCATTGGTAAAAAAGAAAACGAGCATCCTTTGAAGTTGCGTGAAAGGAACAAGTCCGAACTAGTACATGTCTATTTGTTGGTTTAATGGCCAATTTAATTCGACCAAAAAGACCTTTTTTTTTTTTTTTTTTTGAAACAACAATTTATTAAAATTAAACTGCTAAAAGACCTATTTTTTTATAAAAAAAAAAACAAAAATCTGTTAAAATAGTATTGTTTTATCTATTATGTACACATTATGGAAAAGACCATAAAAGATTCGTCCACCTGCATGGCGATGGAGGGTGACAACGCAACACAAGAGCCAGCCTCAGAAGATATAGAACGTAAAAGCAAACATGTTCCTTCAGTTGTCTACCTGTGAACTAAATGCCCATACGCAAAATCCAGGTTTTAAACCTTGCTGATTGCCGAAAATCAGCAACGCAAGAAAACAAAAATATCCAAGAGACTGGATACATATTAAACAATAACGATCTTGAATCTTGAAAATATCTAAGATGAAACATAAGTGTTTTGTTTTCGAATAAAATATATATATATATATATATATATATATATCTTTTGACTATTACATATTGAAACAAACGTCAAAATAGTTCGGCCACCCAAGAGCCAGCCTCGGAAGGGAGAACGTAGAAGCAACCCGTTCGTTCATTTGTCTACCTGTTAAACCACAAGCCCACATATATTATCTATTCATTCCGGCTACTATAGATACACACAACAACCAATAACAAAAAAAAAACCTCGTTGATTGGAAAAGATCATTATCCGCAAACTTTAAAAAAAAAAAAAAAGTGAGACATGGAGGAAGAAATCAAGAGATTTGTCCTAGTATACATTTCCGCAATAATTTCCGTAAGTTATTGTTACTACATACCGTCCAGAATCAAAGCTGGTGTTCCTCGATTACTCTCGATTCTTCCCGTATGTGTTCAGTTCTTTGTTTTTCCCATGCTCTTCTACTCTGCGTTGTTCACTTCCACCATAATGTTTACCCTAACAGGGATGGGAACTTTAAAGCTCCTTCTCTTTGCATTTGATAAAGGTCCTCTTTTCCCAATTCCCACAAGTCTTTTCAGATTTATGTGCTTCACTTTCTTTCCCATCGAGAGACTACGCAAAAACCCTAAATCTCAATCTACTTTCCCCACTTGGGTTTTCTCCACTAAAGTTGCAATATGTGCAGTGATGTCAATGTTACACGTCCAAGGATACAAACATAATCTTCCCACGGTTCTGTTATGGGTTCTATATCCTCTATATATGTACTTGCCACTTGATATTATATTTAACATCATGAGATTTCTGTTCACTATCATTCTTGGGTGCGATCTTGAGCCAGTATTTGATGAACCTTACTTAGCCACCTCTCTTCAAGACTTCTGGGGTCGCAGGTGGAATCTAATGGTGTCATCTGTCCTCCGGTCAGCTTTCTACCTTCCTCTGGTGGGTAAATCCAACTCTGGTTTGGTTATGTTTATAGGGAGTTTTACAACGTTCGTAGCCTCTGGGCTGTTTCATGAACTTCTATACTTCTACACTAGCCATGAAACGCCTTCGGGGGAGATCACTTTGTTTTATGTGTTACATGGGGTTTGTACTGCGATAGAAATGGTGTTGAAAAGGTCAACGTTTGGGCAGCGTTGGGCAGTGAGACCAGTGGTGTCTCGGCTGCTTACAATGACATTTATGATTGTGACCAGTGGTTGGCTCTATTTCCCTCAAATTACAAGGGGAAATGAGATATGCCATTATATTACCGAATATTTTATTGTTTCGTGAAATTATGAAATAAGAAAACTAAATAAATACTTATATTATAGTATATGTATGTGTTTTTTAATATTGAAAAATGAATAAGTTGTGTTAGGGGTTGATTGGTAAGGACTGTAACTTTATGTTTTTAGCTGTAGAAATTAATCGATAGATTTATTTGCTGTAGTTTCTTTTGCTTTGCTGTAGTTTCTAAAACACTAATTTTTTGCTTTAAAAACAAAGTTCTCTATAGCTATTTTTATTTTTTTAGAGACTTTTTTAATGTAGGTTTTTTAAGGAAATGAAAGCTTGATTGATTGAGGTATATGATTCTAAACTAAATTTTGACTTTCTAAAGCATCTACAGCAACAACCAATCACCTCCTTAATCTCTTATTCCTACCCCGTGAATAAAATCCGTTTGATTTATAGATTTTATTTTCTGGTGATAGTAGGCAATTTCAGAATAATATATTGTTCTATCCAGATCATATCATGATGGGAATGACTTGGATTGGTTTCTCATGTTGAATCTTGAATGTATGGTAGAAAGCCCATTGCCTCTTATTAGCCCATAATGTTCACTTTTAGTTCTTGGGTAACGACTTCAAGCATGACAAAAGATACTCAAACCACCTAGTACAACTTTTTGAAAAGAACAATATTTGATTTAACGAAAACATAAGGGATAATATCGAATTAATTTGTTATATCGATCATAGAATTCGATATTAGTTGTTCTTTTGTACATTCTAAATTATATTTGCAGCGCACAAACTTAAATTGTATTTGTTGGCTAAAGATTTTGTTTCTGTAGCATGGATTCAAACTCCAAATGGTACATTTTTAGCAGATAAGTTAAATTCATCAAAGGCTGTGCCGCTGTAATATGTACTAGTTAAGTCATCCCTTTTAGGCTATATGTATTGTTGTAGGAATGATCATTTACACATTTAAATGTACGTCGAGAATCTCGAGATATTTTAATATAGACACAATTGAACGTAAAAATGATTACAGCCTTCATAGGACAACTTTTATAAACCAACCTTATAGGCCGGGGGTATTTATGATGTTCTATAAGCTGGGAAAATAGTAACGTTGTGGTACCTATAGTACAACTATTTAAACTCAAATTAGATTGCTGCAATATGGTGAGGGAACTAAGAACAGAAATGTGAGATAACATAACCGAAAAAGTAGTTGGAAGGTTAGTTCAGTCAATGAAAAGGAAGAAGAAGCAAGAGCAAACATGTTAAGTGCATGGGAATAGCACGCGAATGGTACGTGAAAATATGAAATTAAAGGACATCATTTAATTTCTTTGGCCCTTCTATTAATGTTATTTATCAATGCGTCTCTGCCAGTTTTCATGAGACACTGTCACATTCGCATTCTATACCATATGTTTTTTCTTACTATATATTCTAAAAATGCTTAGGCATCGAATATTTGTACCTTTTAAATGCAAATGTAGACAATGCGTATATATAATAACATTCACAAATACATATATGTATTTTGATTGTATAATTATATTTATACTTCAATGTCGGTGGAGTTTGATAAGGTAGTGGTAGTGGAAAAAACGTTTGAAAATATTTACAGAAAGTTTGAAAACGAATCCAGTTTCATTATGATTCTTCTATGTTTACTCTCTGTAGGTCGACTAGTTATTGTGTACCATCCACCCAAACCTATATTTATTGTGTAGATTAGAAGTAGGGAAAATTGGAAAATTGAAAAATTGAGACACTTTGAACTTTTATTTGTCCTTATAAGACTTCTCATACTTTTGGCAATTCTAGACATGTTTTACTCTTTATTAATGAAAAAAATAGTAAACTAATTTTGAAAAATAGAAAAAAATATGAGAAGGCTAGAAAACATAAGTATGACAACATATATGTTTAAGTTTTTATTTTTTAAAAGTCGAATCATATTTTATTTTATCTTCTAGCTACAGATAGAATACTCGTTCTGGTTATCTACTCAGTTTATAAATCATATACTGGGTGTTCTTGCTAGATAGACCTGAAGTATGAAACGTAATATAACATTTCTTGTTTACTCTAACTAAGGTAGTATTGGTAACATTATAGTCAAGGCCTATGTCTTTGGTGTACGTGAAGCTAGATACCGATTTATAACCATTACTTATTGATATACCTATCCAGATTTTGTGCCATAACCAATTCAGCATGTTATCTTATGTGACGCTTGAGAAATAATATGTTTCCTACCTTTTCTAATGTGTTCTACCTTAGGTAGTATACATATTCTAGGTAATCCGCAAAATATGGAAACTTCCATATTCGGTTGAAGATGTTTCCTAAATATCTTAGAGAATATTTTGTCCACGATTTTCTCTCTTCTTCACGGGATCGATCGATCCCAGAAAGAGTCAGTCGATCCCGACAAACGATCTCGATGATTAAACAAAAACATAAAAAACACGGAGTAGAAACTGATTGACATTGTCCAGTTCAGTCGATCTTCACCGATCAATCTACATAGATCGATCGATCTATATTTTAGATTGATCGATCCCGATCCCAGATAATAGAACCGAACCGAAAATAACCAAATATTTCTCTTTGAATCAGTTTTCATCCTCGGGTGTGTTGGATCATGAGTCACCTTGATACATAATGTGTTCTTCGTGTACGAGTATGTGTTGAATTTTCACATAATTATGTCAGAGAGAAGGCGGAATCGCCATGGGAGAGAGCTCGGCGGAGAAGATGATGTAAAACAAAATTAGGGCTATCGATTTCCCCTTTGTACTTTGTGTTCCGATTCTTGTTTTTTTTTTATATATAATTTAAATTTATAATTCTCCTTAATTGATTAATTTAAAGGGTATTATGGTATTAACAGATTTGAAAATCCTATTTTCCCAAAAAATCTTCTAAAAGTCTTATAGGGACAAATCTAAGTTGAGAGTGTCCTAATTTTCCAATTTTCCCTTAGAAGTATTGGTTTCGCAAATTTAAATACAAACATTAGAATTATGTTTTCTCTATTTTCCGTTGGATAAGCTATGCTCACTTGTGCTGTTACATTAATATTTTGTTAATTTTGGTAAATGGAAATACATCAAATCAATTGCATGTACATCTCTTCCTAAGTTCAGATTAATACGATATGTATCTCAGGCATTTTTAGTATATAGTAGAACCTCTATAAATTAATACTCTATAAATTAATAATCTCTGTAAATTAAAAATTTTTGTTGGTCTCAACTTGGACCGGTTCAAAATTTGACACAAATCGATAAAATAATAAGATAATAATTTTTTTAGAAATTTCTATGTAAATTTATGGTCCCACTAAAATTATAAACTAATAATTTCTATTTATACATATTTTATATAAGTAAAAACCTATTATTATATTATTTGTTTTATATTTACAATGAAATTATCTTTATATTTTCTTGACACTTAATATATTGTTGATGAGATTTAGTAATATTATATCTAAAACCATAGTTAAATTCTATGAAATATATATTATATACACCAATTAATATAAAAAATTTAATTCAAATGTCAAACTTCAAAAAATGATAATAAATATCTATACACTAACATAAAATATCTATTCTATTAAAACAGAGTCATTCTTTTTATCTACTGATACAAATTACCATTTAAATTTGGACCATTTATAGAGTGTTACAAATAATACAAGTTATATAGTTGATTGAACCGCATTACTTAAATTAAACCGGCGGTTATTTATGGAATATAGTTTTGGGTTTACTTTTGTTTTTATGACATTTAATTGTTTGATTTTTGGGCTTAGTATTAAAGAAAAACTCCAAAAAACATTAAATAAACTTTCCACCTTACTGGATCAAAAATCGATTACTATTTTTAGGCCCAAAAATATTTAATATTTTCAACAAAACAAAATTATCTATTATTAATCACTTATTTAAATCATCTATTAAAATAGAGTCATTCTTTTTATCTATTGATACAAGTTGTCATTTAAATTTGGACCTTTTCTAGAGTGTTACAAATAATACAAGTTATATAGTTGATTGAACCGCATTACTTAAATTAAACCGGCGGTTATTTATGGAATATAGTTTTGGGTTTACTTTTGTTTTTATGACATTTAATTGTTTGGTTTTTGGGCTTAATATTAAAGAAAAACTCCAAAAACATTAAATAAACTTTTCACTTTAATGAATCAAAAATCAATTTCTATTTTCAGGCCCAAAAATATTTAATATTTTCAACAAAACAAAATTATCTATTATTAATCACTTATTTAAATCATGTACTTTAAAACATGTTAATATTTTTTAGCCCAAAAATATTTAATATTTTCAAGAAAACAAATTATCTATTATTAATCACTTATTTAAATCATGTACTTTAAAACATGTTATTATTTTTTATTTTAAATAACAATCACTCTATCTTGATAAATTTTAATGGTAACTTTTAAATAATTTATTGTTTTATATTTCTTAAATAATTTACAGATTTAAAAAAAATGTAAAGCAAAACCAAAGACCAAATCTAAAAACTAAAATCCAAAACCAAAAGCTGAAAACGCAGGTTATATTTTTTGATTTTTTTATTTACAAAATAAACTATTTCAAAAATTTTAGAAAATTATTTTGTCATCTTTTCAGTTTTAAATTACATGTTCGATTAATTGAGATTTGTTTATTGGTAATATCAGTTCAAACTAACTCAACGGGTCTAAAAATTAAAAACTCAAACCAAAAGCTGAAAATCAAAAATAGAAACTTAAAAACTAAAAACCAAAAACCAAAATTTAAAACAAAATCTAAAAATACTGAAACTAAAAACTAATGAAAAACAACTATCACCACAAATTTTGGTAAACTAATTTTTTACCAAAACATTCTTTAAATTAAGAAAAAACCCAATTATATAAAGTTTTAATCATAAAAAATTTCCGCGTTTTTCAAGCGCAGATCAAAATCTAGTTTTTTCTTATTTTAGAATAAATATATATTAAAATAAAAAATCTAAATAAGGAAATTTTAGTAAATTAATATCTCTATAAATTAATAAAATTTCAAAGTCCCGACATTATTAATTTATAGAAGTTTAAATGTAGTTGTAATTTGGGGAAAATGGACATGAAAGACAAATAATAGATGACGAAATCAAAATGAAATACGGAAAAGACGTTCTATATACGGGAAAGTCAAATGAGAATTCCAGAAAAGTCAAAGCAACGTTGAAAGTTTGAGACAATGGCCAGGACACAGTACTGGACCGGCACAGATAAAATGAATCCTGGTTTGATCCGGTTCACAAAACTCATCACATTTGGCGTTGGATTGGTTTACTCCTTAGACCTAAAGTATCTAATAGACACCTGGTTCAACAATTCGACAAAGCTTATCCAGATGTTGGCGCTAACTAAATGGCCGGTCCAGATTCGCTGGACCAAGGGATTCCGAAGCCGTACATTACTACCTTTTCATATCTGAGACGCGTCATCGTAGGGTCCCACCCTATACATGGTCGTTAGTTCTCGTAGAGACCGTTAGATCATGTCATGACGTGAACGGCGAGGATGGTTTTTTTATGAGTGTTCTTTAATTTCTACCTTTCTAATAACCAACTAGGTGTTGACCCGCGCGGGATGAAATTATTTTGACTTTGATCGAATAATAATTTGGTATATTAATTTGTTTAACTAAAAATAGGTAGTGGATGTGAATCAGTAATAAAAATCATATAGTCACATAATGAGATATTAGTATAGCTGCGAAACGAAGCATTGATTCATAGAAATTTGTTTTCACTGTTTTTCTTATATATCTGTTTGTCTTACAGATACATGATGATACAAAAAAATTAAGAAATCGTCTACTAAAAAAAGTAGTAAATAAATTAAAATAATTAATATGATAATAAAACATAGAGAAACAAAACATGATATAATGAGAAAAAAGTATATTAAAATAAAATAATAAATAGAAAATTAAACATGATATAATAATTGAAATTGTCTTCAAAACTCTTGGTTTGCAATCCTACAGACAAAAAATAACAATTAGTTAGTTTACCAAACAACACACACTCTTTTAATATTTAAACTCATCGAAATGATATACTTTTTCCTCAATGCATGGAGTTCTGGAACATCATCTGGTTCAAAAATGATTTTTGAAAAGCCATCGATGTTTGAGATATTCTTCAATTTTCCTTATCATTATTAAACAAAAAAAAATTATTAGCTATTTTCTAATGTGATATAAAATTAAATAGACTATTTATTTAAAATTATAAATGACAACGTTACTTACCAACTAAGTAGTCATCATCGAGGACACCATTCATAACGTATCGAAAGTTAACAAGATTCAGTCCAGTTATGTTGTTGGGCAACTCCTCACAACTCAGTACACATGTCGTTGGAAGGAAAATACAATCTTGAATGGATGACTGCTGGTTCGAAAAGATCCACAACTTCTGGTCACGGTGAAATTCATGAGAATTTTGGTCTGACCCTCTTGTAGCAGACAATCGAATTGCCCCACCAGTTCTCTTTTCACGGTTCCAGCTATCTTGTCTCCCTAGTAGCAATAATATTAAATTAAATAAGTAAACTTCATACGTCAAAAAGAGAAATAGAATAAAACTCGATCATTTTAAATTTAACTTACTCTAGCATCGAGGAAGACCATTTCGATAGTCTCCCCAGCAGCTGTAGAATACTGTTTCCAAAGGCGGACAATTTTCATTTGCACCTTCCATTGGTTCTTGAAAGGCTTCAACTCAGATATAAGGTTCATGGCGGCCATAGAAGATGTGTACGTTCATTCTTGCTTGTGTGAATATTGAATGGACCTTTAGAATACGAGTTATATATGTTTAAATAGCATTTACATTTGCGATTTGCGCTTGTCTATCAAGGAAATTCCAATTTATGGGTATCTCATTTAATTCAGAATATTATATATAGCTGATTGACATTCAATTGGAAAGAAAACATTAAACCGTTTACCTAATAAAAACATTCCGAGATTTAGTTGCTAAAATTACGTGACTGAAATATATTCATTCAATATTCGATGCAGATTCGGTCATTAATTTTAGTTGACATTAGACGATGTATGAAATATATTCATTCAATATTCGAATACAATAACATCAATGGTTCGTGCATATAAGGGAAACTGAAATACGCATGCAGATTCGGTCATAAAATTTAATTGAAGATTGAAGATAATTGTATTTTGTACTAATACTACAAATGCATATAAAGGAAACTGAAACTCTCTTAATTTTCTGATGAGACACGAAATATAAAATATAAAATTCGATTATAAGATCAAAAACATATTGTCGAAATATAAAATATAAAGTTCGATTTTATAAAATATAAAATATTAAATTTAAAATTTAAATATATGCCCAATAGACAATAAGGAATTATAAAATAAGGTCAATTTTTTTTCTTATTTTTATTTATACTTATGTAACGAAATATATTTTGAATTTGAATAAATCGTAAATAACATGTACCAAAATCATTCTATATGCATGTTTTACATTTAAAATATTTACATGGAGAATGATATACATAAAATATATCGTACATGTAACAAAATCATTATATAAGGAAATTTAATTATATGCCGAGTAGATAAACATGTAGTCCGCCTTCTATATGCATGTCTTTATTGTTATATTATATATGTATATTTAAATCAATGGCATGTTGTGTAATTACTCTAGTTAACTAATGTCTTTTAGCTAAAAGGTGTGAGAAGGCTTGTGGAGTTGCCATGTAGGAAATGGCATGCATGTAATAAACACATGAAGTAAATGTTTATTTGCAAAAGTTCTCCTCAAATAATAAGAAAGGGATATATTGAAATAAGTTTTGAATGCATGCATCAACGTAAAGATTTACCATGATCTGTATATATATTATATAGTTTGTATAAATTAGAAAATCAGAGAGGAGATCTCATGAAAGGTCCCCATTTATCTTTTGGAATAAATCTTACAAGAGCTCTGGAATTTTGTGACAGACCAAATCTTTGCATGAGGCCGGGACACCACAAAGATATACGTATATGTAGTGTGTGACTCTATATGCATGCAGCAGGCATATTTCTGGCCCATGACCATATTAAAGCCTTACAAAATTATGAAGGGGCGCTTGAAAGTCATGTGATTTAACTATTATTATTTTTCAACAACGAAATATATGTAGATGCAACCTCTTAGATATGCGGCAGACCATTTTTATCCACACAAGATTGCATTGTCTTTGAGGGATTAAACAAACTTGTATACGTTTGATTAGTTCGTAACAACTAGATCAGTATTATAGTCTATGAAATTAAAAAGGGAGTTTTGTTTTTGAACTTAACATGTGAGCTTAAGTTACACTGGAACATTGATGGGTATGTATGAAAAATCACGTAGCTCACATGAATAATTTAGGAAATGGGGCCAAGCCATTTAATAATTCTTATTTTCCGTATCTACAGATTCATAATAGTAGATACATTCTAAATTCTCTAATAAACCCAACCCGTACATCTTTCAATTGTGTATGTAATAAATATTTGAACCAATTTTCTTCTTTTTTTCTTTATAGATTATTATTGAAATATTACTATATTAGTATTATCTTACA
>CAKOAT010080710.1:473801-502337 GCA_932364175.1 Eruca vesicaria subsp. sativa
AGACTATTGTCGTAGTGTTAAAAAAAAAAAAAAAAAAAAAAAAGACTATTGTCGTATATCTACACCAGTCAAACTAGGCATCATACCTTAGATCGAGCGTATTTACTCTAAGCCGTGCTTGTAGTTTCTTCAGAAATTCCATAACAGTTTCGTTTGATTTAGTAGATTAAATAAAGTGTTCCCTTAAATAGAAAAAAAGTTTGCATCGGTGATTAGGAAAAGATAACGACAATAAGTTCTCATCTCTCAACAAACCATGTTTCATTGCTGGAGTAATATAATACTATGCAATAACTATTAGAAATATGATGGTAAATATGCTTTGGTGACCGGAATGATAATCATTACACAATCACAAGTTCTTGCGACAATGAAAGTTCATAGAAATTCGATCTCACGATGTACTATGTGCACAATTTTACGTGACAAGTATTGTTTTTACTGGACAACTAAAGAAAAATTTAAATGATTGATGTTCTAAATTTTGTCGTTGTAGTTGAAAGTTCGATATTCTCGATTTCAATTAGTGCATTTTCTTTTAAAACTAAAATATATATTTGAAGATGAAAATATAATTGGCTGAACATCATCGAGAATCAAATAGAACTTTAAACTAACTAAAAGTAAAAGTAGAAAATAATAGATAAAAATCAATATTAAATTATTTTTAATATTTTGAACAAGAAAAGTTATTTTTAATATGTGTGCATTACTTTAAATATTATTTTTCAAATAGGGGGGGGGGAGTAACATGTATTACACATATTTTAAAGATTATAGCATACATGTATATTTTGATAAAAAAAAGCATACATGTATACTGTTTTTGACATATATATATCCATAGTTTAATTTTAAACGAATATAATCTTTTTTGTTTGCTTAAACATTTGCACGAAGCTAATCTTACTAATTAAAAAAAAGACACATAGCCTTTAATTTGTTTAAAATAAATGCACTCTTTTCATAAACATTGCATAATTATTTGGTTGCAAAATTAGGAACAAATTCATCTTGTTTTCACTATCAAATCACTTATGTCACTGTAAGTACACATTCAGTAAGATTACATTTATTGATGATGTTGTCGAGCCGAGTTAAGGGTTATGGCTTAACGGCCGAATAGTGAAGGAAAGTTCGATTTTGAAACCAATGAAACGAGACCGTACGGATGTATATGTCCGATAAATACAAGAACACTCGTTGGACCGACGACGGAACACTCAGGCTCCTTCGTGGGACCACGTTTCTTCTACTCTCATTCCGTTAGTCCACTAACGGCACCGTTCTCTTTTTCCGAGGCCTTTTCTTCTTTCGGTCCACTTGGTCACTTCCTCCCGTCATGTGACGGCTGACGTTCTCTTTTCAGATTTCTTTTCTTTTTAGTTCTCTTTTTAGTCTTTGTTTTTAGGGAAATTTCCTTAAAAATACACCAACTGAGTTTCTTTTGCTAAAAAAATACATCAATTTTTTAGACTTTCCGAAAAATACACAGAGTAATTTTGGTTGTCTACAAAATACATGAACTTTTAAATTTTGAAGGTTTCATACCTCGATTTTAACGGCGTTAACTCTGATTAACAAAACATTTAGACGCCGTTAGACACCGTTAACTCTAATTCAAAAGTTCATATATTTTGTGGATAGCCAAAATTAGTCTGTGTATTTTTCGGGAAACAAAAAAAGTTCGTGTATTTTTTCAGCAAAGAAAATTTAGTATGTGTATTTTTAAGGAATTTTCAAAAATATACTAAAGTGGCAAAGACATTGATTTTTTTTTTGACTGAAAAATGTAACTTTTGAATATATTTTGTTCATATTGAGGCCGGCTTTTCTAGGGTCAGTTTGGATCTATATTTAAAATACGTGTAAAATACCAGTAATTTTTGGATATGTATCATGTAATAGAGAATGTGTTTTTGTTTGGGTCTTTGGGTCGGGTTTGGGCCGGTTCTTTTCGGATCTAAGATATACGGATCTAAGAACCGGCCTAAACTCGACTCAAAGAATTGAACAAAAACACATTATCTTCCACATGATACAGATCCAAAAATTACTGGTATTTTCCACGTATTTTAATTATAGATCCGAACTGATCCTAAAAAGACCGGCCTCAATATGAACAAAATGAACAAAATATAAAGAAGCAAAAAAAAAACACATTGTTCATATTAATATGAATATTTGTACTCCATACCTACAACATTTACCATATTTGCACTTCATACTTAATTTCCCACCAATTTTTTCCCTCCATCATCACTATTTCCCCACAATATTTAGATATTTTCTTAATTACTACATTCTTCTTGTATTTTCAGCCAATTCACCTTATTAATATTCACGTATTTTAATATATTTTGAACAATGTGTGTATTAATATGAATAATGTGTTTTTTGGCTTCTTTATATTTTGTTCATTTTGTTCATATTGAGACCAGTTTTTCTAGGATCAGTTCGGATCTATAATTAAAATACGTGGAAAATACTGGTAATTTTTGGATATGTATCATGTGGAAGAGAATGTGTTTTTGTTCAGGTCTTTAGGTCGGGTTTGGGCCGGTTCTTAGATCCGGATATCTTAGATCCGAAAAGAACCGGCCCAAACCCGACCCAAAGACCCAAACAAAAACACATTCTCTATTACATGATACATATCCAAAAATTACTGGTATTTTACACGTATTTTAATTATAGATCCAAACTCACCCTAGAAAAACCGTCCTCAATATGAACAAATATATTCAAAAATTACATTTTTCAGTCAAACAAAAAAATCAATGTCTTTTCCACCTTAGTATATTTTTGGAAATTCCTTAAAAATACACATACTAAATTTTCTTTGCTGAAAAAATACACGAACTTTTTTAGTTTTACGAAAAATACACAGACTAATTTTGGTTGTCCACAAAATACATGAACTTTTGAATTAGAGTTAACGTCGTCTAACGGCGTCTAAATGTTCTGTTAATCAGAGTTAACGCCGTTAAAATCGAGGTGTGAAACCTTCAAAATTCAAAAATTCATGTATTTTGTGGACAACCAAAATTATTCTGTGTATTTTTCGGGAAATCTAAAAAGTTGGTGTATTTTTTTAGCAAAAGAAATTCAGTTGGTGTAATTTTAAAGAATTTTCCCTTGTTTTTAAAAGACCATAATATCAGAACCCATAGACTTTGTCAGAGGACAAAAATAGGAACACTGAAAAAAATAACATTTAGTTCTTTGGAAAAAGAAAGTTTAGGTGATCAAGGCAGTGTAACATTATTAGCCGGGTGGTTTGTGAGCTGTGTTAACTATGAGTTTTTCTCTAATTCAATATACCAAGACTTAATTTAGCTTTTTAACTTTTAAAGATGAACAAAACTGTTGCCAGAAGAAAATATACATTATTGATGTAATTGTTTTCCCAAAGAAAAGTTTCAAAAATGATCCAATAATTCGGGAAAATGCGTCAACAACGCTGGTCAAGAACAACTTATTTGGAATTCTTGAAGAAAATAGTACATAAAAAGAGACGGTCATATTTTCTTGTTGTTCAGTGAGTTAGGTTATGGAAAAAATACATTGATAAAGAATGGTTTAAGTTGATATAGTTTCTGTAATATACGACTTCCGATAATTGAAGTGGAATATCAACAATATTATAGTGTGTGCAGTTGATTTTAAAAGAAGCGATCAAATGACATGTTATTTAATTAGATTGGTATTTTTTCATTTCTAAAATCAAAACTAAACCTAAAAATCTTGGATAAACCCAATATTCAGTGCTAGACCACACATGATATTACTATCATAAATAGGATCTCTTTGCACTGACTCAATACTAGCCTCTAATGAAGGACTAATCAATATGAGCTTTCACGAGATTAAATACAAGTGATATAATGTTTTAATGGTTATGGAATCATTTCAATTAACTTAGTAGGTTATTAGACCTTCAAAATTTATTAAAGCACTTATGTGTGACAACGCAAAAATGTTACACTTAAGAACTTTGTTCTTATTACCACATTATTTTCTCATTATTCAAAACTTTAATTCGAATAAACAAAGAATTGAAATCATAAATTCAAAATTCTGATAGTGTTGATGCATATATGATACAAAATATTCACGATGCTAATTTTTCGTCTTAATTATTCTTTGTCCAATGAATACTTATATGATATAATGTATTTTTGGGTTTAAAATTTAGTTCATTCTTCAAGATTGCGTAACTAGCTAGTAGCTAAGAATATATTTGGTATTCTAATCAACTTTATTATTAAATAATACTATTAAACGAAAAGTTATTAAATAATAAATTTATTCTATTTTAGAGTAAATTACAGAGGAAAAAATAGAGATGCCATTAGAGATGGTCTAAGTAGTTAAACGACACCTGATAGTTAATTAATTCTGATATGATGACATCACTACATAGTTTTCAAAAAGAAGTATCTATATAAATTTTATAGTAGCTAGCTATTGCGTTGTAATAGAAACAACATTTTAACTTTGCTTTATCCTTTTTTTATAAAGTAGTTAGTATATTGTTATAGATAGTTTTCCTTCTCAAGAAATAACCAATCATGTCGGGCCATATATATTTCGTCCAAATGAGTTCCCGTAAGCGATCGTGACATTGGTGACAATCATGTCAGCCCTCTGCGTACTCCCGTTCTTGGATGGTAACACATTTCGTTCCTACTCGAACCCCATCAAAACATATATCGAAGCTGAATATAACGAGAGATCAACTATTTCAACTGCAAATATTTTAAGTGAAGTGGAGGTGCGGTGGGCGGTGAGCTAGAAAGTGATTCTCACACTTTGTCATGTAGTGAAGACAAATCTCAATAAATTAAGATTACCTAGTTTAGTTAATATGTTACTAATAAAATCTAACTAAACCCTTAAATCCTTTCCAATACTTCCTCACGATCCTTATTGCCGGCCATTACATATGTACATAGAATGCTTTCTTTTATTTGTTAAATACGATCCTGTTGGATTCGCAACTTCAGTAAATACAATGAGCTTAACTAATCTAACTACTAACTAAAATTATTAAATTAAACAACGTTTACAAACCGAACTTGTCGCGTAATTGTTAATCATAGTCAAGGTTTTCTTGTACAGTTGTACTAAAAATCTCTGAGAACCAGTTCGTTGCTATGACTAAAATTCTTAGACATGGGTCACAATGGTTTATATTAATAATCGTAAACTTTTAGGAGTGCCCAACACATAAATGATTTTTCTATGGCAAATGTTTTACTTTTCGAAAATTTAGACAAACTACATTTTCCATGGAATAATAACGTATTAGCAAATTTGTTTTTTCTTTTAATTAATTAAGACATTTAAAAAATAATTCTTAACTTTTTTAGTTAAAAGTTAACTTTTTTAGTTAAAAGTTAAGAGACAGATTCTTATATTTCGTTAAGAACCCCGTCGTAAGAGCTCCTTATTGGAGATGGTCAAGAGTGACTAGCTGCATTTAAAATTTCCTCCGTATTAGCTACAATGTATATAGGTTCATTAGTTTGACTCCGTATTTTATGGGACTAGCTACATTTAAATTTTTGTTGTGGCTACAATAAAGGACAAATCAAAAACTTTTTGGAATCAGAAAACTCATAGCATAGGGGATGATAGGCAAAAAGGCTTTTACCAGGAAATATGTAACCATTGGTCTATAATCGTTGCATTATAACAGGAATGAAATCAACCTTTTACTATTAACTTTTCTTTTTTTAATAACTAGATATAAGCAAATGAAATTTGTTATCTATATAACTCCGTTTGTGAAACTTTTTGTCGACCACAGAACACGTAAAAGAGATTTTGACTCTTGACTTGAGAAAAGGCAAAGAGGAACAAATGGAGCGAGTGGATGTCGACTGTTTATGCGATTATGTCCATTCTCATGATATTTTTTTCAAATAAATGGATGTTTAAAAATTAAGTAAGTAGCAATATATTCACAAGGTTCACAAATAAGTAGATGGTAGATTAGAAAACATCACAAGTGCCCAAAAAAGATTAAAACATCATAAAACACATGAGTAAAAAATCAGTTTATATATTCTAAACTTACATTCTAAAGTAGTTTTCACATGTCATTAACCTGTTAACAGTCGGATCCCCCATATGAATGTATATTGTGTTGCATTTGTAAAGCACAAGTTAAGCCATGTTTATTAGAGATTCTTAAGGTAGGGTTCTTAGTGTAATATAAGAATCGTCTCTTAATTTTTAAGTAATATAAACTTGTGTTCGTTTAAACAATTTCTTACATGTTAGATTACTTCAGTGAGATTATACTGAATGGTCTAAATAACTCCTAACAATTGTCCAAAACAGGCCGACATTGATACCAGCGGAGGAGTAAACAAAAAACATGTTGATGCAAACGATCTCGTGGGGACGTGAGGATTTATATAAAATTGACATATTTATGTATCATTTTTTTGCCTTTTAGGTTTCTAATTTTGCAACTTGAAAAGGAGAAGAAGAAGCCCTATTGCAGTATATGAGCAAAAGACACATCGTTTTCTAAGAACTAGACAAAGCATATTCACGTTCTAACTTGCCTTATTCGTCTCCTTCCTATTGTAATCTATGCCACCTATCTGTTCCTCCTCCAAACACACAATCACGACAAATCGATGTCTCAATTGTTTGTGTGACTTAGAAAATGTTATCTCAGCAAGTAGTATTATACGAGAGATGCAAATAATTCGTGAAACTCCAAACCAATTCAAATGACCGTATTATAAACTGAAAAGTTTGACCCTAACAATCTTCACTCACAATAACAATCTTCACTCGCAGCCCAAAATTGTGCACCTTCATTGAGCTTTATATCGAGAGCCCATTAGGACTCCCTACTATTTTAGAGGATTGTTTATCACTAGGGTTGGAGATTTTATCTGTTAAATTTGTTCGATCGATTATACCTTTTGATTCGATCCGATAATTCTGGATATCCGTATATTTTTGAAGTAAAACAAATACTAAAAATCAATATCCGTTAAAATCGAAGCAAATCACAAATATTAAAATTTTGAAAAGTGGATATCCACTTTAATGATAATATATAAATACATGTATATCTTGGTTATATTTAAAGCTTTAAATATTAAATTATATAATTATTATTCTGACATATAATTTGACAAAATTTATTCACATTATTATTTATATAAAAGTATAACATAAAAAGAAGTGAAAATTTTATGACAACTATAAAAACTTTCTTAAGTTTTGTGCTATTATAATTGTCAACTAAACTTAAAAAATTACCAAATATGTAGATTCACTTTTTAAATTTTATTTTATATATCATACAAAAAAATATTTTACAAAACAAATTTGTAGCGAATTTTTAAAATTATTTGTATTAATCGAAACATATGACATATTTGTAAGTATTCGTAAATATCACCATATATTTATTTATTTTCCGGATATCTATTTTTCCAGATATCCGTATTTTTTCGAAGAAAAGCAAAGCGAAAAATTAGATATTCGTAATATACGAAGCAAATCAAAATACTTTTAAAAATCCGGATATCCGATCCATGCCTATGCTTATTTAGTATTTACCACTATGAATATGAGATGGGTTTCTTATCTATTAAACTTGAGATGTTTCTTTTTCTTCTTTTTCCTCAATTGAAATCTATTTCATTCTGAATTTTACAAAACCAAGAATTCCTAACCAGAAATATGATTTGATACAAACAGAAGAAGTGAGGATTAACAGAAGGGGAGTATACAAACTTCGTATATTAAATCAACAGTTTTCAAGTTCTCCTAGAGTCATCAAGTTTTACTAGGCGTGGAAATCTCGGAGGCTTCCTTCTCTGGTTTAGTCTCAAGACTGCCTTGTCGGTTCCCGACACTCTCCACAAGCCTAACCAAATCAGACATCTTCGGTCTCTGGTCAGGTGCTTTGACAACACAAGACATAGCAATCTGCAACATCTCAACCATCTCTTCCTCTATGTTTGTATACCTTAGTAGCTCCACATCAAAAACCTCCGCAGTCCATTCCTCTCTCACCACCGAATGTACCCATCGAACCAAATGTATAATCTCATCTCCTGCACACAAAAAAAAAGAAAATCATTAAACCAAAGATATACATTATGGTTTTCTTTTTCATTTGTAAAAATCATTAAACCAAAGATGTATATTATGTTTTTTTCCTTATTTGTAACCTTTACCTGCAGTAGTATGAATGGGAGATTTTCCGGTGAGTAGTTCGAGCAATACGACGCCGAAGCTGTAAACATCTGACAACTGAGAAGACTTCCTTGTATCGGTTACTTCCGGGGCACGGTAACCAGCTTGCCTAGAGATAGGTGGAGCCAAGGCGCTCATCACCGCGGTTAAACCAAAATCAGACACGCAGCCGTTACGGTCTGAATTCAAGAATATATTTGAAGATTTAACGTTGCCATGGACAAGCTTCCCATTATTCTCTCTGTGGATTCTAGCGATCCCTTTAGCTGCACCAATAGCAATCTTCATTCTCGTTTCCCAATCCAACGGAACCCGGTTCTCTCCTCGGTTACCTGCACAATCCAACACCTAAACCGGTTACAAAAAATTAAACCGGAAATGAGTCTATAGATATGAGGCCTTACCATGAAGTAAAGAAGCCACACTTCCATTACTAAAATAATCATAAACCATAAGCTTCTCGTCTTTGGAGTAATAATAAGCCTTAAGCTCCACAACGTTCTCGTGTTTAATCCCTCCAATGATCTCCATCTGCTGCTCGAAATCGCGTTTCCCAGCCGCAACGTCCTTGAGACGTTTCACAGCGACGGAAGTTGCGTCCTCTAGAACCGCTTTGTACGTCGTCCCAAACGTGCCTTTACCAAGAATCTCAGCAGAAGCTCTCAGCAGATCCTCAAGATCAAACGAGTAATTGCATCCTTCAAAGAAAGTCAACCTGTTGTTGGCTTCTTCCATCCTCAATTCAAACTTCTCCGGAGACATCATCATGCCTTTCTTCTCAAGCTTATTGTCCTTAACAATACCTAGCTTGCTCCTCAAGTAACAAAGAGCAAACACAAACAATAAAGCTGCTAGAAGTGTAATGAAGACAGTGATAACGATGATGAGCAAGAAAACCGTCTTGGTTAGTCCCAAGAAGTGGGGTTTAGGCTTCTTTTGAGTCTGGTCGGGAGGTGGTGGATGAAAATGAGTGACGTCACCAGGAGGGATAAGACCAATGCCTTTGTAAGAAGACGGTGGGAACCTTAGTAACCACTTCGGTAACGGTCCATGTAGATTGTTATTAGACAAATCAATCTGTTTCAAACTAGACAACACACTAAGCTCATCAGGGACAACACCAGAAAGTGAATTATTAGCGAGATCCAACGACTGTAACCGTTTCAGACCAGACAAAGAAACAGGAACTGTTCCATTGAATCTGTTGTTAGAGAGATTCAGGCCAACGAGTTTCTTCCACACAGAGAAATCAATAGGCAAAGGACCAGAGAAGTCGTTATCTTCAAGGTAAAGAAAGGCCAAGTCTTTGAGCTCGGTGAAGCCCATAGGGAATGGGCCTGAGATTCTGTTGGATCTGAGACTGAGGATTCTGAGGGCAGTGAGTCTGGTTAGGGTGTTGGGTGGAATCTGACCGTTGAGTCCAATTGCTGGTAATCTAACGGCTATGATTCGAGATTCGTTGTGGTTGCAAGTGACTCCTGTCCAGTTTTTGCAGAGGGGAGTGGTCTCGTTCCAGTTTAGTGAGCGTGTTGGGCGCGTGATGGTTAGAAACTCGAGTAATGCGTGTTTGTCTTGTACTGGTTCTGCGTTTGCTCCGTAGATGATTAGAGATAGAGAGAAGAAACATAGAGAAACCATCCAAGCTTCCATTTTTTTTTGCTGTTTCTTTGTGAAGATGAAGATGAGACTATAAATGGAGAAACTTTGGGTGAGCAACTTTAATTTAAAATAAAGGGTACAAAAAGAAGATTTATAGAAGACTGGGGATCAAAAAGTAAAAGGGAAAGAAGAGTGGGAGACACAGAGAGAGAGAGAGAGAGAGAGAGAAGAGTGTAAGAGCTTCGGTAATAACGAAATGAAAGTCATGTTTTGTCTTTGTACATTCGAAAAAGCTTTAATTTAAACTCTTCGAAATCGAAACCCTAGAATTTCTAGGAATCATACAACTGTAAAAATAAAGAAATTGATACCTCAAGAGCTGAACTTTACGAGTTTTTTTAATTTATTTTCAAGTCACGCGCGTTGTTTCTTCTCGAGAGTCGTTCACGTCTGTAACTTGAGGAAGACGAACTTATCAACCACCATTGAAGCACTGAAGAGCGACTAGTCTACTACAGAGACGGCTATAATTATCTTTGTTTCTTTTTTGGGGAATTAAAGTTGTGAGAATGACGAGGGAAGATAAGTGATGCGACTTCTTATTTTGTTCGGTTACAGGTTGGGTGAACGGTAAGTCTGTGATTGCCGTACGTACCGGTTATTGAGTACCGAACCGGGGACCATTTGCTTTCTTCGTCGTGTACCTAGAACTTTTATTATGCCAGCTACTATACTATGGTTATAGCCTATAGGCTACTTATAGCAAAATTTGATGGTTTGATAGTATTGTAGAAGTTTTGATTAGCTTTGAATATAATTTGATATTTGTAAGCCGATATATTGTCAAACCGATTGAGTTTTATGAACAGATATATACATAACCAGATGAGATAAGACATGACCTTCATGTGGTCAATGCTTTACCTAAAGAGGATAGAGAAAGAATAACTAATGATACTAATCGAAAATACATGAATCTCAAACAAATACTATACGTTTTTTTGTTTGTATTTACTTGTCATGATAATGAAGCTACAAGCAATGCATATACCGTTTTAGTTTTTTTTTTTTTTGTCTTTTTGGCGTCAACTGTATTAAATATTGGACCGACCCAATTATAGAATATATGGTGAATAATAATAGACCAATAATTTCAAATCTTTCATGATTATTGTGTGATGATTTCATACCCATCTTAGCTCAGTTGAGTCCTTTTCTTTTGTCTCCAACATTGTGAGGCAATCCAGAGAGTATAAAGGCCACTGAAAAACCCAAGAAGAATACTTTATGGTTTTCTAATGATTTATTCAAAAACTGTTAACCAAAAAACAAGAGAGGTTTAAATATATAAACAGTGAAGATTTAACCAACATAAACTAAAGAAATTAAGAAAATACAAGGTTCACATTCTTCATACACAAGCTAATGTCAGGTTTTAAAAAAAAACGAGTGACGTTTTCAAATATCAGGTTTCCTTTTAATATTCAGGATTTGATACGGAAGAATCACACACAACATAGTACACTCAAAATAATGAAATTATGCTTATGAAAATGAAAGTTATGAAAAAAATTTAGATGAAAATAGAGAGGAAATGAGAGGAAGTGAAGATTTGTTGATTTAGAATGAAAAAAAAATAGTTGAAAATTGAATTTGAGAGGTTTAAAGATCTCAAAATGGTGGTTCATGGTGGTTAAAAATTGATGACAATGACATTGTTATAAATAAGAAAAAAGTTTAGGGTGTAATTGGTTTTTTTGTCATTTTCAAAATAATTTAAAAATAAATAATAATGGCAATTCTATACATATTCCGAAAACGTAAGGATGGTTTGGAACTTTCATGGATGAATAATAATGACAAAAAGAGTTGCATTTGACTAGAAATTGTAGATTGGTTTTGTAAAACTTCCTTAATTAAAACCTAAAGCCAACTTTAATAAGATAATGACTTATTTAAAAACTAAACCCAAAAAACATAAGAAATGCCTAAACTAAATATATAATTATTTGCATGCTTTTACTTAGATAAGTATCCCAACCAAATGACACCCCCCCCCCTACAACTGTCTACACAAAATGACTTTTGGATAACATTTGTCCAATTTTATGACATATGCACAAAATATGTCTGCACCAAAAGACCAAACACTCACAAATAATTAATTATTTCTTAAATTTATTTTAAATAATTAACAAAATGTCATTATCTTCAACCTTTATATAAAACATCATTTTTAACATGAAAACAAGCTTTCTTGGGATTTTAAATCCGAAAATCATTCTTAATAAACTTTATTTTCTTTTTTTTTTAAATTCGAAAATGCTTTTTGTAACTATTTTTCAAATTTTTTTATTTTCAAAATTTTCAAGTTTATTTATTATTTTTGAATATTTTAAACTCTATCCGCAAAATCTTACTCCTTAACTCTAAAAAAAAATCTAGGACTAGTTAACCTTAGAGGTATAAGAGTATATTTTCCTTCAATAAAACTTCTTTTAGTAATTTTCAATCTTGAAAATTCTTTTTGTGAAAATAAATAGGAAATTTCTTAAACATTTACTTTATTCATAATTCTTATGCATAATTAATAAAATCTCAAACTTTGAATTCATAAATTTGATAAATTAACTGAAATATCAAATCATGAAGACATTCAACCATAAGCACATAATAGTAGACTCTGAACCCACTTATCGGATCTTACATGGAGGTGGTATCCTCCTGAAAATCCATTATGTCCCTTGAAATTAAGAGAAGGGAGGTTGAGTAGAAAATAGAGAGAAATATGCCTTATGAGAATGAGAGTGAATTGTTATGTTTTGTCTAGCAAAAGGACAAAAGCCTACTTTAGAACCTTATGATCTAATCTCTCTACCTTATATGCATCCCCACTTTATGGTATATATGAAACCAAATATATATGTAACATTTCGATTTGTGGTATATGAAAAGGTTTAAGAGAATTGATTTAGCTATCTATGTCACCAAAGTGTACTTACTATTTTGGGAATACATCCAGAGAGAATTCCAGAGTTAAATGTGCTTGTCTGCTTGAGCTAGAGTAGTGAAAAGATATGTGACCTATCGGGAAGTGATTTGCGATATCGTGCGAATGAGACCAAAACACAGAGAAATGTAGCATGGTGGTTGCAGAATCAGTAAACAAGACTCTCGAGCCTTGGAAAAATTAACGCACCAACCATTAAATGGGATGGAGCCCACAGACTGAGTAAACAGGTGTAGGAGGCCCATTAGTCATGGGTAATCCTGCGTTACAAATGGTATCAGAGCCAAACCTAGACGAGTGTGGAGTAAGTGAGGATTCACACTAACATGGATAACAGTCTTGGGGTGCAACGTAGACATTGCGTTCTTTGAGGGGGTTAATTGTAACATCCCGGTTTGTGGTATATTAAAAAGTGTAAGAGATTGATTTGGTTATTTATGCCAGCAAAGTGCGCTTACCTTTTAAAAAGCATATCTAGAGAGAATTCCAGAATTAAGTGTGTTTGAGCTGGAGTAGTCAAAGGATGGGTAATCCATTGGAACTGATTCGTGATATCATACGAGTGAGACGAAATCACAGAGAAATGTCATGTGTCGATTACAAGGTCAGTAAACAAGACTACTTTTTAAAAATTAACGTACTAGCCATCAGACGGGATATGACCCACTGACCGAATGAATGGACGTGAGAAGTCCATTAGCCATGGGCGGTCGTGGCATTACCTTATATACCTTCATATATACGTGAACCAGGGACCACAACTAAACCTGTAAACCGTAATTTAAACTGTTCTGACCATTGTCATTTAATTCAGTTCATCGTAGAATATAAATGACATCCTAATTAGTTTCTATGCATAACATCCCCATATCCATAAATTCAGTATCAAAGTCGGAAGGCCAATCCAAATATAATCACTCACTAGATTTTGACCCGCGCTTAAGAAGCGCATGTATTTTTTTGTTGACCGTAAAGCAAAATATTTTGGAATAGATGCTTTGATAGAATTTGATGGTGTTTTTGAATTTGATTGAGTTGATGGTAAAGGGAGTCTCAGATAGCTTGTATTTATAAAAAGAGAGGGTTCTTGTCAATTTAGGTTAAGAGAAGATATGAAAGAATATTTTGTAATCAATTTAGGTTTCCCAAAATCATGGTAGAAAATATAAGTAGGTGCAGTTTAGATTTTTTTGGTTGATATAATTAAGGTAAATTAAATAGTTGGCTGTAATAAACTAACTTGTAGCTGAAGTAATTTAGATTTTGATCCGCGCTTCTTATATTTTTATTGACCGTTCAAATATATAATGAATTTATGTCTATTATTTGATATCTATAATTTTTAAAATTTGTTCTATTATTTTATTTCAGTCTTGTAAGAATTAATAAAAAGAATCTGGTACAAACATCTTAAGATCAAAAGATTGTTATTAACCCATTGATAAGTGTGGTTTCTATTTTTCGATTATGCACAAATAGGTACTTAATTTTTTTAAATTTTTTTTAAAAAAATTTAAATGGAGTTAAATTAAACCAAATTTTATAAATAATCGATCATATCATATATCTCTAGAATATAAAAATAGAAATCGAATCGAGAACCAAATGGGTACTTAAATTTTTTATATAAATTATATACCTACAAATATTAATTATATATAATATCTAAATACTAAATAACCTAAAATACTATTTTTAAACCAAATTAGACAAATCAATTAATTACCTGAATATTTTTATTAAAATATTCAACCTATCTGATATTTGAATCGTAGGCTAGTTTACATTTAAAATTAAATAAAGATATATCATGTAAAATAAATAAACGAATCTTATTTAAATCAATTTTTTGACCAATTTCGTTTGAATCTCCAACTTATAATGTTTAGACCCATTTAATTTTCATATGTCCTAAAATTAATCATTTAGTTCTTGTATAAGAATGTAATATCAAAATTTAATTAATTGCATGTCTCTTATATATTAAAAGAGAAGCATTAAAATAAATGCGTTTATACCATAATTGACACGTGTTGGCCTTACGATCATTTGACAATTACTGCGTTCACACACTAATTTTTTAAATTCATTATTTAATGTGTTTATACACTATTTTTTAATTAATTCATTTTCCTACCTTTTTAGCCATTGTATTAATAAATTAAAATTTCTACCCGAAACTAATGAATTATATCTTTATTGTAAAAAAAATTACAAAATCATTAAGGTTCGCATCAACTAAAGTGTTGCGATGAATATATTTGTAGAAATTGAAATTTTTGTAACTTGCCGAAGTTGGTCATGGTTGAGGTTTTGTTACACAATAACAACAAATAAGGTAAAAACAAACTGAGGTGAAAAACACCACACGTAATTAAAGTCAGATCTTTAGTTTAGTCAAATATTAAAATTTTTATAAAGCTTTTATATCAGACCAATAATTAGAAAAAAATCAAATTGGTAGAAAAAATCAGAATAAAAAAAGCTTTAAAAACGAATTAAAAATCACAAAATCAATTAAAAACACAGAATTCAAATACCAAGTAAAAATGTCACTTTGTAATATATATTATTTTTATTGTTTACGGGTACAATTTGATTTTATTCTTATGAAAATATTTTTATTAATTTCTAGGTTTGTTTTCTTTTTACTTAATTTTATTTAAGAATTTACTATCATGTGTTATTTTGAACCAAAAATGTTTTAAATCTTAATTAACGGTATATTCATATATTTATCATCATATTTATATACTTTTACATATACATACATGTACACATTGACATGAGCAACTATATAACTAAATATTCACCACAAGTGAGAATTTTAACTCTTATTAAAGTTGAATTTTTTTTAATGTTTTTGTCACTATCGCTCATTGTAGTGAAATGTTTTGTGTTAATAGTTTTATTTTTTTCTTCAAATATTATTGTGATTTTATTTGATTTTACATGTCTTTAGAAATTATAATAGGAAACTATTAGTTCGACATAAAGAATGTCTAAAATTTATATAAAACGAAATCAAACAAATAATATAAGTTTTTGGCTATCATCGAAAAAATCAAAAATATCAAACATTTAAACCAAACAAAACAAAATAAATATACATTTAGAATGATAGTTATATTTTAGGAGATTAAAAAAACAACGTAAAACTATACTAATATACATGCTAAACAAACATAATATCATTTTTATCTTAAAAGTAACAAAAATAATAATCATATTCCGCGCAAGACGCCGGTTATTACGTAGTAATTAAACTAAAGTGTCATAGTTATAATATCATGAATATTTATTGTTAGAGTAATTTTAGAATAGATTATAGAAAGCAATAATTGAGTTTATTTAAATTGTAAAATATTTATATAGTTAGAGAAATATAAGGAAATTCCAAAAAATGTTAGTCTAATGAAAGTGTCTAAATAATTTTTTTAAGTAGATTTATTTAGACTCCTTCTCTTTTGAGTACATTTTTTGGACCAAACCAAAATAACAATCAATTAATCCATAAATCCGACAGTTAATTCACTTCTCCAACAGAATATACACTATCCTTAAGATAATTGCGCGAATATTGATGAAGATCTCCACTATTCATATATCAAATCAAATTAATATCCATTAAACGAGTTAGCTTCCTAATTTTGATTTTACAAAAAAAAGAGAGTGGGAAAATCGATTGTTCTTCCGTCACCTCTCACTATGTCTCTTATAGTTTTTTTTTCGAGTTGATTTTGTGAAGTCTATCAAAGCTTAAGTTTGTGCTTCTTCTTCTCTATAAAACCTTACCAAAAAATTGTTATTTCTTCTCTACCCAACATGTTTTTTGCAATGGCGAAACTGGGGGACTTGAAGAGAAAGAAGTGGCAGTCGAAGTCCCAAAATACCAAGAAACAGGTTTTAATCAGTTGTTTAGCTATATCAGGCAGGGCTTGTAGTTTTCGCGGGACACAAGAAAACATAAACAGAAAAAGCCCTAGATGTAGCAAAGCCTCGCGTGCTATTATTGTTCAGTCAACTTCAGGTGATCTTGGAGAAGAGATATGTAAGAAACAAGAAAGGAGCAGAGAAAACCCTAGCTGTAGCGTAACCACCACGCTTGCTGTTGAGATACCTGATGATCTAGTAGAAGAGATTCTTCACCACCTTCCAGTATATTATTTACTTAGACTGAAACTAGTGTCTAAAAAATGGAAATCATTGATTGAATCGAGGTATCTAGCAGAGAAACATACCCTTCTCCATCAGAAAAAGTACGGAGCCAAGAAAATCATAGTTGAGCGGTCAGAATCTGGAACCTTTCATGTCAGGTATTCAGCAAATCACAGTAGAGAATCAAAAGATCTTCTTCGCCTTCCTGGATCTTGTAGCGGTTTAGTGTGCGTCTACGATTTGGTCTACGTATATCTATTCAACCCTATGACAGGTGTGTTCCGGACACTTCCTTCTCCTCGAGGTACCAAAGCTGCACTTACCTGTACCCAACTTTCAGTGGGATTCGGGAGAGATGTCGTGACAGGAAGCTACAAAGTGGTGGTTTTGTTTGGGTCCGGTTATGATAATAGAGTGAACTCAAAAGTTTTCGATCTGAGCACCAGCAAGTGGAGAGGGAGATACAAATCCGCCGGTCCAGTAGTGTCTCTTTCTTTCACTCTAATTAGCCTTGAAACAAACCCAGTCTTCGTAAGCGGTTCACTTTTCTGGTTGTTGTCACGTCACCATACGGAGATACTAGTCATGGATCTGCACTCTGAAAAGTTTCGTACCGTGTCGCTACCCAACGACATTGCTGTGGCCTTGGGTCTCATTTACATGTGGAAACTCAAGGACCGTCTCTGTGTCTCTGCTTTAACACAATGTTTTGATTCCGACCTGTGGGTTCTTGTGCAGGATGAGGTTACTGAGAGGTGGGAGAGAACTCGACTTCTTCCTGATTCTGACACTCCTCCGTTAACGTTGTATTCTGCTTGCTTTTCACAGTCCTTGGTTTCTCCTTACCAGTGAGAGACATAATTCCCCCAGTCAAACATGCGTTTCAAGTTTTGTATTCAACTAAGAATTTGTCTGTTCACATTTGTATTCAGTTAAGTATTTGTGTTTTTAGCTTTTGTATCCAACAGAGGTTTATTGTTATGCTTTTTTTTGGCTTGCTGGTTAATTTGAAAAGTTTGGTATTTTTTTAGCTTTCAAATTAAAAGCTAGATTGTTTAAAGTTGGTTATCGTTTAATGAAAAAATTCTATATATTAGCAAAAAACAATTTTTTTTTTTTAAATTTACTTGATTAGATATATGATACATTAAAATTGAGTGTTACTATAAAAACTAACGGTGTAGATATAGTATTTGAGTTCAGTATCAAGCTATGACAATCGATTTAATGCAAATTAGGTGACGGGTCTGCACCCTGTGCGTGCATAATAATATAGATGATTATGATATCGGTTGAGTTGGGATTTGATAGATGTGCGGACATAAAAATATAGTGTAATATCGGTTGAGTTGGGTTTGATAGAAATGTTTCAGTATTGAACTCATTGATCTCCATGTATTGCAAATGCAAGAAAGTTGATACTAACATTCCTTGCATCTTCAATGTGGAAGTGAGACAAGTGAGAGTTTTCATGCTAAGATAAAGTCTGCGAGTATGGTTGATATAAAGAACAAGTTGCATAACTCTTCTT
Organism: Eruca vesicaria subsp. sativa; assembly: GCA_932364175.1. Lineage (NCBI taxonomy): Eukaryota > Viridiplantae > Streptophyta > Magnoliopsida > Brassicales > Brassicaceae > Eruca > Eruca vesicaria. Next base: position 492,338 of record CAKOAT010080710.1, read on the forward strand.
CCGAAAGCAGCCTGTGCAGGCATAAAATATTCATCATGAGCCCAACGAACAAGATACTAAGAGCTGTTTCCTCTGATGTTATCAGAATCAACTGAAACTTCAAAAAGCATTATCTTGTCAAAGAGGTCGCTAACTGCTTCTAGTAAGAAATCAAGATCTTCATTCTACCACAGATTAAAAATAGATTAAACAAAAGAATGTTATTAAGTCAATTATTGGCAGCTGTTAATTTCGAAAAGTACCTCATCGTAGAGTTCAGCACAATCATCTGGGCGTTGGTATCAAACAAAAGAAAGTTTGCCTCCCCAGAATCGTCTTTAACATTAACGATTAATTTAAATCTGAAACCAAGAAGACTATAGTCTCAATCTTATACATTAATATTTTCATTGGGTAATATAAAGACTATTCAGTTTTATTATATCTTAACTTACATCATTTAAATTTGCACTAGGTGGCTCATCCGCACATTGTGCGGGCATAATTTTTTCCTAAAAATGTAAAAAGAAATTAATAGTGTTTAATTGTAGAATTTGTCTAATTTATATATCAACATGCTAAATTTTGTTATATATTTTGTATATGTTGTAATTGTATTTTTGGATGACATTATATTTTGATAAAAGCAATGATATATTTTAATAAAATATCATATAAATTTGAACTAAAAATCCATAATAAATATATAAATTAATGAATAATTAAAGATAGAAAAAAATATCCAATTGAAACCTGTTAAATGATTGTAAGCAAAGCTATAAAATTAAATATTTAGAGAAATTGTTTATTTCTAAATTTTATTGAACAAAAACAATATCAAAGTCTGTAAACAAAACTAAAATAATGAATTTGAACTTTTTAACGAACGAATTATTCTTGGGTTTAACCCCTAGGGTGAACATCTAGGTTGAGCAACCAATAGAATTACATTATTATATAGTTAATATCTTTTATTAAAAAATATAAGTCAAATTATATTATGTTTTTTAAATAAAAAAGGTAAAAATAAATAAAAAATAGTAATAATTGGAAAAAACAAAAAATATTATTTTTCTTTAATACCGTCAGCAAAACACTAAATCATAAATCATAAATCCTAAACCCTTGGATAAACCCTAAGCCCTCAGATAAATCCAAAACCTAGATTAAAAACACTAAACACTAAATCTTAAAAATATTAAACCTTTAATCTTAACCTCTAGACTCTTGGATAAATGGTAAACCCTGGGATTTATGATTTATTCAAGGGTTTATAATTTAGTGTTTATGATTTAGTGTTTAGTATTTAAGGTTTAGTGTTTTGCTGAAGACTTTAAAAATGTTTTAAATTTATTTATTTTTATCCGATATTTTAGGCGTTAGGATTAATGGTTTAGTGTTTTAAAATTTAGTGTTTAGTGTTTTTGATATAGGGTTTAAGATTACTCCGAATATTTATGATTTACCTATGGGTTTAGGGTTTACCCAATGATTTAGGTTTACGATTTAGGGTTTAGTGTTTTGATGACGGCGTTAAATTTTTTTTTTTTCAACTATTATTATTATTATTAGATTATTTAAAACAACATAATATACTTTGATAATATTTTGATTCTTTTTTAAAAAGATACTAAATATATAATAACATAACCTTATTGATTAGTAAACTTAGAGATTTATCATAAGTGGTGAACCCAAGAATAACTCTTAACACAATATATTCATACACATTAGTTACCTATGAGATGACTTGATTGTTGAATGTTGGTACCTATAGGAATTACATTTTCATGTTCTTGTCCAATAATCTTAAACAATAGGATACTATACCACCATTGCATCACTCTCACCTAGATGATCTTAAGATTTCTAATGAGTTGTTCACCAAAATTCTTATCCACTGATTTAGAAGTTCAGATGAGTTTAAAAATATGATAAGAGTACATGACTATTTAAGAAGAAATAATAGCTATGAATGACATTTCAACTTAAAATATATTTCAAAAAGATAAAGGAAAAGCCTCCTAAAATATCACAAAACAAATATAACCAAAATAACACAAAATTATAATAAAAAAGAAGCAAAATATGTTTTATTAAAAATAAAAATCTAAAGTACACTTACTGAATAATCAATTTAATTTAAATAAATATTGTAAATAGTTATTGAAAATATTATTTGATTTTTTGTATCCTAAAATACCAAATTATATATCGTAAAAACTCTTCCTCAAATCATAAACTCCATCGCCCCACCCCTAGAAAAAAAAACTAAACCCTAATTTTAGACTACTTAACCCAAAACTATATATGTCTTTAAAATTTTTATGAGAGGGTGTTTCGATTATTTTCTCGTTTAAACTATTTTGAGAGAAAATCCTTTTTGACTATTATAAAGTATTCCTTAAAAATAAATCACTCTCTCTTGTAAGAGAATTTAGTAATAACCATGGAAAAATTGTCAAATATAACTCAAAACTTGATTTCAAATGGAAAAGTGAACTCAAACTTGAATCAAATGCAAAAATAACTTAAAAGACTATTGAAATTACAACCAGTCCTTGTGAACAAACAAAAAAAACGGAATTTCTGTTAACATTTCTAGCCCGCGCAAGTCGTCTAGGATAGTTTATCATAAAAATAATTTAAATTTTTTGTAAAAAATATTTTGATAAGTGAAAAATATAAATTATGTAATTAACATATGTTTTAAGAGATATAAATTAAGATATAACAAAAGTAAAAAAAAAAATTCAACATAGATGAATGAAGTAGTGAGTCATGATATTCTTTAGTTGTTCTAGTATTATATGTGTTCTTAGGGTTAGATTTTGGAAAGCATTAAAAACATTTTTTAAAAATTTAAAATCTACCTAAGTGTGTTTATTTCTGTGTATAGTAAACACTACTTAAGTATAATTTGATTTTATAACGTGGCTAGTTAGTTAATTTAGTCAATTTAGTTTAGGGTTTAGGGTTTGGACGACTTACTATTAAGTCGTCTGATATACTACAAACCGGACCGAACTTTTTATTTTACCAATTTACTTTTAAACCTAACCGGATTTTTTACCGGACATATATAAGATGATTTTTTTTACTCACATTTTCGCGAAATTCAGAAAACCCTAAAGCCGCTTCAAGGTGATTTCCAACGATTTCCGAACAAACCATCGTTCTCATCACCGGTTATCTATCCCACCATCGTTCTCACAGTTCTCACCACCGTTTCTCACCACCACTTCCTCTATTTCAGATCTGAGAGGAAATCCTAGCGTCGTTTCTCTCTAAACCCTATCGTCGGTAAGTTATATCTCTTACTGTCGAGTGATTGACTGAGGAAAAGATGAACATAAAATGTTGTCTCTATCAATGTACTCATTCTCTCCGAATTATCAGGTCCGCTTTAAAATGTTCTACTGAAAGACTTATTATTAAGTCGTCTGGAAAGTCTTCCATCTGGACGACTTAGCAGATCACTTAATAATAAGTCTTCTAGCTGGACGACTTAATAGATGACTTTCCAGACGATTTAATTATAAGTCGTCTACAAAGTCGTTCAGTTTTGTGACATTTATGTTGTTTTCTTTGATTATTTTGCAGAAAAATGGATATTTCAGAACTCCCCAGTAGGTTATATACATCAGGGAAAGAGCCAGAAACCCATAATAGCATTTTGTATCATACGGATAATACCAAGTTGCAAACTACTTTAGGAATGCTTGCTGATGACGAATATGAAGAGCTGAAGGAGTCGAAGTTTGGAGTCGAATATTGAAATTTTAACTTTCCCAGAGACGACTTACTGGTAAGTCGTCCATGAAAAATTAAATATATGACATAATTTGGTCAAATGCAAAACTAGCATGTTTTTCCTTGGCAACCTACGTATAAGTCGTCTAGAGTTTTTTTTTTAATATACAAAGCTGGACGACTTAGAGTAAGTCGTCCGTTTGACTAGAAGACTTATCCGTATGTCTTCTACATCCAGAAGACTAACTCGCGCGAACAGATCTGGAAAAAAACATTCAATTTCATACCTTAAACTAGGCGAGATGATTTTCTTAGCACACAGAGTCTTCTCAAACCACCCATAACATCAAAACATCAAACGAAAGTAACCCACCAAGAATTGTATGCTTAAATGGCTTTATCAACCATAAAATTTTTTTTGAATCAAAAGCTTGCGTTTTTTGTATGAATATGAAGACAAAGTGAAAGAGATGTTGTTTTTTTTTTTGAACAAGTGAAAGAGATGTTGTTTTTAGTTTATAACAATTGAGAAAGAGAGTGTAAATCGATTTTAGGTGCATTAAAAGCTTCAAACTGGTTGTACAAGGTTGTTGGGGGTATTCATGGCAATAATAATTTTGTAAATACTTGAAGATGATGAGATTGAGAGAGTAAAAAAACTATTTTCGAAAAACAAATTACAAAAAATAATTAATGGCATTTCTATAGATAAAAATAGATGAAAAAGAGTCAAAAGAAGAAGTTTGTTTTGTGTTTGACTTTAAGTTGTGAGTTAATTTTGCAAGACTCTCATTAACCATTACCAATTTTTTATCGATGAAAACCATTTCAATAGTATTTTCGATTTCTTTATTATAAATCTTCCACAAGTAAATGATCCTTACTTCCCACTATGTATATTTACATGGTATTAAGTCTGTGGCATAAGAAACACGATTCTTGTGTGTGTTGAACCATTGTCATTGAATTTTTTAAATTGTAATCAAAGGAGAAATTTATTTGTACTTTAAGATCTTAGTGACCAGTTTTATGTATACTCAAATTTCCACGTTCCAAAAAATATTTCTTCTAAAGTCACTGAAATAATTTAGAGAAATGAATTAAAACATATTGCTTAAAAATGTTGTTTGTAATAGTTGTCTATATCATTAATTAGCAAGTAATTTTCACAACTAAGAATAATGAGTAACATTTAATGAAATAAACAATTAAGAAAATAAAGAAAATTACACTTAATGCGTGGATATTTGTTTTCGTTTATAATTAGTTATATAAACATTTTGTTTTCACTTGTAAATTGGTATATATTATAGTAATCACATATTTACGATATGTATAGTAAATGTTTTTCAAACATAATAATATTATATAATATGTGTTTTAATCAAATAGATTGTTTCAAATTTTCTATATTATACATGTTTTTCACACATGTGTTTGTTTTTTCTTCTATATTTTATTGTTTGGTAGATTAGTATTTTATTTTTAGATAAAGTAAATAGAGCTTGATTAAATATTAGTATACTTTAATTTGCAAAGATAATATAAACTTCGGAGAAATTTTTGCTAAAAACTAAACTTATACCTTCATAAATTAATATTATAAAGAACTTTATTAAAATGAAATTTTTAAACAATTTCTTTTTTTTTAAAACAATATAATTTTAAAAATTTACATCGAAATAAATTTATCTAGTATATATAGCGTGTAAATTTTGTTAGGGTATATATATATATTCCATATTACGAATCTGTGATTTTTGTTAATATATTGCGGATGCATTTAACTATTATTGACATATTTCCTTATAAATAATAGAAGATTCCTAAACTTATATCTATTCACATACTTTTGCGTGACTAAGTTGGAAAGTGTGGGGTAATTTACCAAAACCAAATTGTTAAGCGTATTTTTGTTATAATAGATATGATTTTTCATAAGATATAATAATGATAAAATTATTAACAAGTTAATGTAACATGACTTTCTAATAATACTCCATTTTTAAAAAAAGTTACACATGAAGTCAAGTTATGACTTCTGTTTTAATATAAGACTAGATTTTGACCCGCCCTTAAAGAGGGCGGGAACACCGTTTTTGTTTTAAATTTATGTCCTTGTTTGATTATTCACAAGTATATATAGACATGAGTATCCGGGTTCAGATAGATTGTCGTTAATAATTTTGGTTTGGTCCAACATATACAGATTAAATACGATTACATACGATTTAATGTGTGGTATAAGATTGATTTTTCTTATTCCTTTTAGTTAAATAACAAATTTTAGAGACCCGATGAAATTCTGAGTTCTATTCGATAATCTAAAGTATTGATTTGTAATAGTTTATATTTTGAGTTCAAACTTATTTTTAAAAAAAAAATAAATATTTTTAGGGTATATATTATAAACAATTTGGTTGATATTATTGTCATATAAAATAAATAGAGATACAACCGACTATTTATTTTAAAAATTATGGTCATAAAAATTGACATTGTATTATATAGACAGTATGTGTTTAAAAATATGATTAACAAAACAATTATATAAGAAAATAACATAAAAATTCAAAATACAACTGTGAATGATTATTGCAAGCCCGTAAATAAATCAATACATCATATTAACGACCCAAGCCCAACACAAATATACCGACAATATATCTTCAATATATCTTGGACATGCGACTACCACATATCTTTCCAAGAGGGGGATATATTTTCTTTATAAATTGATTCATACGAAAAAAAGATTTGATAATTATAAAATTACATGTGTTGAAATTTTGCAACTTAATACATTTATAATTGTGTTGAGAAGTGTTATCATACCCGACACGGGTTTGAGAGTAAGCAACTAAACTTAGTGATATGTATATATTTCAGTTCGGATTTAACTAATTCACCGCTATTTAAAATTTTGATAAAACTTGGTAAGAATCCAAAATCCGTTAGTAACATGTCACCTGGTATTGATTGACCCGTGTAAAACCAAAATAAAATTGGTGATCCAAAAAAATTGATCAAAATTTTATATATTTTAAAATGAGTACATGAAATTGAATAGTATATTTGATTTGTGATTCTCTGTACTATGTTGTCTGATAAAAAAAAAAAAGAGAAAGGCGATAAAGAACACCAAAATATTTTACTCGTTTTTCAGTATTATTCAGTTTTTATTATTGATAATTTATTACTGGTTTTATTTTTAATTTACACTTAATTTTTTTTAATGATCGCTATTATTTACTTGGTAGAAATCGTGATGTAGAAGGAATATGTTAGATATGGTTTTATGTATATTAAAAATAGGTTGACATATTCATTTCGANAGAACACCAAAATATTTTACTCGTTTTTCAGTATTATTCAGTTTTTATTATTGATAATTTATTACTGGTTTTATTTTTAATTTACACTTAATTTTTTTTAATGATCGCTATTATTTACTTGGTAGAAATCGTGATGTAGAAGGAATATGTTAGATATGGTTTTATGTATATTAAAAATAGGTTGACATATTCATTTCGAGCTTTTACATTCAAAAAACATTTTATGCATAAAATTTGAATTAGTTAACAACAAACACACACACACACACACAAACACACACATATATATATATATATATATATATATATATATATTGAAAGAATCATAATTTGGTGTATTTGTTTGATTTTAATTGCACTACAAAAAAACGACCGGATTGTATCACTTAATTTGAATCATAAAAATAAGTGATACTATTTTACATTACTTATTTATAAATGAAACAAATATTCATCATTTGAAATCAGTTTTAGTAATTGATGTTATTATTAATTAATAGTACATCAGTTCATCTAAATTGATGTATTTTATATTAATTTGTATCACTTTGTTACAATTGATGTTGTTTTAGACATTTACATTGATTAAGTAACTGATGCATACAGTATTTTTAGCTTACATCGCTTATTAAAATGATTCAATATTTATATCAATAAAAAATTGATGTTAACAAAAAATACGTAACTGTATTTTCATTTTTTTTTTTAAATCAGTTTAATAAAGTGATGTTATATTATGTTAATCTACATCATTTAAATCATTTAATCTAATATAAATTAATTTATATCAATAAAAATTGCGTAAACCTTCAAAGAAAGTTACAGAACCAAGATCAGGAGGAGTGGTTACGATTTTTTGGGTTTAATATTGTTGTGGCTTTAACTATCTTATCTCAACTAAGCATATCTTCATTCATTCCTTATCCCCTCTCTCTCGATGATAATAGTTTCATCATAACTAATGCCAATCCTAAATGACCATTAACTTAGCAATATTTGTTTTTGTTAATTCAAGTCAGATTGCAGCACAAACCAAAACCCCATCCTCAGTTCATGTACGTCTTCGTTGTCGTCGTCTTGCCACTGGACACAGCTTATGCCGCCTAATATGCTATGTGTGTTAGATCTTTCTTTTTCTGGTGAGAGTTCCCAATTTTGATGTCTGTTTTGGATTTGGTTTCTTCTAGGAAATTAAATGTTATGTTTAGAAGTTGTGGATTCATTATTAGTTTCCATTTGATTATAATTCTAACTTTGTTACCTTTTTAATTGGAAATATTCAGAGATGGAATCTAAATGGACTCAGATGCTATGTCGTCGGTGAGATATTACCACTTACTACATAATGAGTTATGTTACTTTAGTCACTCTCAGGTTACAAAGTCAGAACTAATATCGACTTCTTTTGTGTTGTAGGGGCAGATTCCCAACGAAGAAGAAAACTTGATTGAAGAATTTTGTGATGGATTCTGTTTTAGATCTTTTCCTTGTTATACTTTCTTGTTTCTTTTAAAGAGATTGTATCTTCGATGTAAAGAAAATTAAGAAATTGTTGATGCAATAATATTTTAGTTTTTTATTTACTGATTACATCAATTTATATATTGATATAAATTTAACATCAGTTATATACAAATAATAATAATAATAATAATTCCAATCAGTAATTATAATTCCAATTAATAAAATCATTTTTAAATTCGATTTTGAATTTGCTACATTTCTTAATAAATTAAATAAATAATTAAAATCGATTATTTTAAATGATGTTAATACTAACATCATTTTAAAAACTGATTTAAATATTAACATCATTTTTTCTAACTGATTTATATTGACAACACTAATAACAAATGATGCAAATATTTAATTTATTGACATCAATTACTAATAAAATGATGTTAATTATTTGCATCACCACTTTCAGAGTCATTTATTTAAATGATGTAAAATTCATTTATATCATTTATAATTAATGCAAATATTAAAAATAAATGATGCTAACTAAGTCTTTTTTTGTAGTGTTGTAACAAAAAAATTAAGAAGTTTAATTATAAAAACTTCATTTTATGATGTGAAAGATTTATTGTTACTTGATAAACAAAGATTCACTTTCTAAAATAAATACTCCAAATAAGAATATATGCTTTCAATCAAAGATGCATTTAATAACAAATAATATTGGTTAGGTTAATTAATAGGGAGGAAAATAGTGTTCCTAAATTATAACTACATCTAATAAATTAAATATTAAATATATTTATTTCAATGGCACAATCCTAGTTTAAGACAGTCGAGTTTGGCACATATATATATGTTTCCAATATATCAGGCTAGATTTTGACCCGCATTTTGAAAGTGCGGGATTGTTTTCTATTAATAATACTATTAATCCGTTTGTTAGTTCATAATAGAAATGAAAAATCAGTTTGTTCAAGCCGTTTGTATTTTGATAAATATTTTTTGACCTGTAGAAAATGAACACATTAAAAAAATTTTAACTTATTCCAGTACATATGACAAATGAATTTTTGCCCGTAAACTATATAACAAATGAAAATTTTGATCCTTATATATATTAAACTTAAGTTATATTCATAGTAGAGAACATAATATGACTCATATATATAGTAAAGGAAGTTTAATATATAAAAATAAAAGTATATGCCAAAACAGATGGGAAACAATGAGAATTTAAGGTAATTAATAAGCATGATATTTCTATAATTATCACCATAATTGGCGACATTTAGGAATATTGATTTTGTAGTTTTTATTAATCTATTTAGGATTTGCCAAAAGTTGTTGTTTATCTTCCATTAGTGAAGACACATGGTATAGATCTAACAAAGGAGATTATTTAAATCTATTTCAAACCAAATGAATTCATGAGACTCACCAAAGTTGTTGTTTATCTTCCATTAGTGAAGACG
>CAKOAT010080710.1:502363-555511 GCA_932364175.1 Eruca vesicaria subsp. sativa
TTGTTAAGATTAGATTTTGTCAACTAATATGTTTCGATTTAATAACTATTTTTATTTTTTAGATTTTGGTTTTGAAAAGATAACTCCGGTTTAGTAGATTTTGGTTATTCGAAAGACAATTAATTTAGAACGTCGAAACCAAACTATCGTCTTCTTCATCAATTGAAATTTTTCACTAAACATAAATTTCAGGCGCCTTAATGTCTTATGAAACTTATGTATAATCAATATATTTGTTGCTGCAGTTTGATGATAATTGCAAATACTTTTTAAAATTATGAAGCTCTGTCTTTTGTTGTTTCACTTACTTGATCAAGTGATGTTCTTCATATCTCTGCTGGTTGTATAAGCAAGAGAAGGTTGACGAAGATAATTCTGGTAATCTTTTGTTTAATAGACACATCCCCTTATGCTTATAAATATAAATGTTACAAAATCAAATTGTTGATGCACTCTTACGCTCAAATAGACTAATCAAGAATTCTAATTAATTTTTTTGGATGCATTGGTACGAAGCTCTGTCTTTTGTGGGATAAGGAAGATGACAAAGTAATGATCATAGGTTAAATATTGTGTCAGAAATCGATGGAAGTGGTATGGACACTTGCAACTTAAAAAATATTGTTAATTTTACTTCACAAATTAGTTTTGCATTTACTAAAAAGCATAGCTTTAAAAGATTTTGTCAATTTATTAAAATCGGGTCAAAACCACTTTAATCGGGTAAAACCGCTTTAATATAAAGCATAATTTAAAAAATAATGTAGTGGCATTTGGTTGTAATTAATATTGAAAACCAAAGGCACCTGAAAAAAGGGCCTTGTGTTTTAATAGTATAGATAGATATATATGTATGTATATTCAAATATACTAATGGATAGTAATAATATGAATTAATGACCAAATTTAGTAAGGAATACTACTTGATTTGCATATTTTGTGTGCTAAGAAAATTACTATATGTTTTTAGTTCAATTTTTTTTAGTTTAATAAACAATAAATAGAAAAAAATTATTTTCCAGATTATATGTTTTTAATTCAATTTTTTTAGTTTATTTTTTTATTCTTTATCGCTAAATATCTATATTATTAAAAAAATAATTAAAAAATAGAAATAACCCTTAATTTTACCAATTATTTACATTTAAATTCCATTGAGATATTTATTGAACATATATTTAATTATGACTGTCTTTTCTAATTTCAATAATAAATTTAAATATTTTATATCTTTTCATAATTTAAATAATAGATTTTCCTTGGGAGAATTTCAATTATACCACTTTGGTGGTACCACTTTTCATGTTTACCATCAACAAATGAACATTTTTAAAAATACACATTTTATTAAAGGATAAAAGACTCTTATATCTTTGTTCTTTATATATATACATAAAATAAATATTAAATAAAATATTAACCCTAAACCCTAAAACATCAATTCTAAACTCTAGATCCTAAAAAGTAAACCCTAAACCCTAAAATCAACCCTAAACCCTAAAATATCAATTCTAAACCTTAAATTCTAAACTCTAAACCCTAAAAAGTAAACCCTAAACCCTAAACTATAAATCCTAAACCCAAAACCCTAAACCCTAAATTCTAATAGTATTTTGACTATTAAAATTTTAATGGTAAAGTTGGTTAGTGTAAAGTTGAAAAGTGGTATATTGAAAGTGTTATTTCTGGCAATTTCCCATTTTCCTTAATCAAATCTTAACCAAAATAAATTTCCTAATATATTTGGTATTAACATATTAAATATTTTAATATCTATTAGTAATAAAAAATATGTCATTTTCTATAGGAAATTTATTTAATATATCTTTATATATTTTATGTATTTATAAATATTTTTTATGGGATGGTAAGATTTTGGAATCGGAAAATATTATGACCCACCTCTATATTATTTTAATAAGGAAATTTAAAATTTATATCAGAATATTTTATTTAAATTTTAATTTGAATTATTAATAACTGTAAAGATTAATTTTCAATCTAAATTTATATTTAAATATTATAAATAAATCATTTAACATAAAAAACATAAAATAATATCCTCCCGATCCTGCAGGTCAAGGTCTAGTTCAGTTTATTCTGGCTACTTGTAAATGTGGCAAAAGACTTGTAAATTACAAAAGAACGAACATCAGACTGCTTAAACCACTTACAGATGAAAACGAATTCACAAGGCAATGTTTCTCTCTGTAGTCGAACAGAGAGATATTACCTATATTTTGTTTGTCTGGTTTGATGCAAAAAACAGCATAGAAGTAAAGGAAATGGCCAAACCGAGGAAGCTGATTGCAGTTGATCAGTAATTCTTACTTGATATAACATCAAAGAGACTCATGCGTCATCAATTATAGCTGGAGAGAACAATTTTGTTCACAAGTATCATGCTGGAGGTAGAGTTCACAAGTAACACAAGGGGTCCTAAATGTTTGACTGACCCGTGGTCACGTCTTTTATCTCCACCAACAAGAAGATATCTCCGTCTCCATCTGAGAAACCTTCAGCGTAAGAAGGTTTACTTCAAGCTTTCCTTAAGACCATGAATATACAACCTGGACCCAGCTGAATAAAGGGAGTGTGTATGAATGTTATGTTGCCTTTATAGATAGAATGACATTAAAATAATAATTAATATATCTATAAAAAATAGTATCTAAAATCTCGTGTGTAATCTTAGTTGTTTGTTGGATTTTTCTTAAAATAATAGTAATAATAATATGTGATTAATTATATGTTGGCACGTATAAATAACGATTAATTATATGATGACACATATATAATACATATAAAAATAAAATGAAAACAAATAGCGGTGTACTGCTGCAACCACAATATCGGATCATGTCTTGATAAAGCTCTGTGGCGACACGATCATGATATATTCAAGCCATCCTTCTCAGCTGCAAATACATGGGATTAACTCAGAGAGTAAAAGGATAAAGTCTCATGGCACCATCTTATTTGGTTCTCACAAGCGATCCCAAGACAATCGTTTATGGTCTGTCTAGCATAAAGGACATATTATATACAAGCATGATAATGAGAGGTTGGGGGTATAAAGCAAGGTTGTGTGTTCTGTGGTGAAAGAGATGAGAGTTGTGACCATTTATTTTTTGCTTGCCCCTACACCTTCATGGTATGGATGAATACTGCAGAAGGGTTATTTGGCGCAGCAATAACACCAGACTGGGATGACACATTGGTCACTATGCTTCATTCAACCCAAAGTAGAATATACACTATTCTCCCGAAGCTAGTATTTCAGACATCTATTTACATTCTGTGGAAGGAGAGAAACTGAAGGAGGCATGGAGGTTTGTGTCCACCGGTGGAAGTAACAAGCAAGGCTATTGGAAAGGTTATCAAGATCAAAGTATCCACGGATAAAGATCTTTATCTAAATCCGAGTCTTCTATTTCATTATTCCTCCAAAAAAATAATCCAAATTGGAATAAATACTTGTTATTGAAAATATGCTTGGAAGACATACTATAGCGAGAGCCAAGTTTGTAAGGCAGGTGAACATTCAAAAATCCAAGGATCCTCCCATTCTCTAACCTCATAACATGAGTGAATCTTCTGTCTAATCTACAACGATAATAGATGACTTGTAGTATATAGACTAGTCCACATATATGAGGGAGTCTTTGTAGTACGTATTTGCAAAGGTTAACTAAGCCTATAATACTTTGTGGTGCAAAACCCGAACTAGCAAAGAGTCTGGATAAAATACTAATCGCCGTAATTGTTTTACAATCAGCGCCAAGTCAAATTCATAGACATACAAAATTTAATGCCTACTTCATCTCTCGGTATGCAACGTATTCCCTATTTTACCCAATGAAGACCTTTTTAGGAGAGTTCGAACTCCATCATACATGTGTAATCTCACTTGAAGTCTCTGACAGAATTCCAAAGGAATCAAGAAGCTAAACATAATGTAGATAGAAAGCGTGATGATAACTCCTTCCATGTTCTTGATAACAACCGTGTTGACCACCTATTCAGTCTGTTGCATTTAATCCACTAATATTCCTAGGTATTATTCCCAAGTAAGAAGTCATTCCCCATTTATTATAACTCTAAAAATATTTTTGATTTACGTTCTTAGAAACTGTCTTACCAAAGAAAAGAGATGGTTTATCAAAGTTGATATACTATCCTGAATATTTTCTGTATTTTCTTTTGAGATTATTTTTAAATTCAGTCATAATTATGTACTAGATCATCATCCACGCTTTGCAAGCGCATGGAACATTTTATGATGAATTCACTACTAAACTTAGCAAATATTTTATTAATTAATAAGAATTTTGTATATTTAATATATTTCTACATTTAAATCATTGCTTTTAAATTTGACCCGGATCTGCGGTCAATCCCGTTCATCCGGTGATCCAATAATTTGGTTTAGATTTTAAAAATATATATATTTAAAATCGGTAAAAATCACTAAAACTTGAGACTAATCGATTGAACTGATGGATGACTCATATATAACCCAATTTGATTTAAATTGTTATAGCTTCATAATTTGTTACTTCTTAATCCATATTTTGAAGTTCATTATTTTGCAATTTTATGAAATACTGACGTTTTCTATAACATTTTGATAGAGAAAATGATAGATACGCAATAATTAAGAACTATGAATATGTCTTAATCATATTACTCTTTCTATATAGCTTAATTAACTTTATTATAACTGTTTCGTGTAATTTATCTTACTAATAATTTGGTTCATATTATAATCAGTTTAAGTTTGTTGTGTACAATTAAGTTAAGCATTTCAGTACAGATAATATATATTTGGAATATTTTTCATAATTATTTTTGATATTATATTTATTATACAATATAGTTCTATATATATATATTATGTAATGACTTGTATAATTTATTATGTTACTTGAGTAAATGATATAACCATTATTTATGAAATACATATCAAATAATCTGTTAAATTATATGATGTTCTTGATTGAAATGTTATTGTATTATTTAAGCCTGCAAAAAAAATTATATTTATTTTCTTGCTTTTATAAATTATTTTCCTTTTCAGTTATTAATTTATCAAAAATAATTGTTAAAAAAATATTAAAACGATAAGATTTAAGGTTTTATATTGTTTGGGCACAAAACTATTTACAGTACTAGGTAATGATCCACACTCTGTGCAGAATGAAATATGTAAATAAATTTTTAAGTTAAGTATTTGTGATCATGTTAATTATAATTTTAGTATCAGCATATGAAGTGTTTTATGAATATATTAGTATAAAAAATCTTATCATAATATCATTGGACAATACATTAAATAAAATTTATTAAGTTTAATACTGTGACATGTATTGTAAATTGTTCGTTTCATTAAACTTCTGTAAACCCGTAAATATTACCTTGTGAACCAAATAAAAATTCCATGGATGAGAATTTTGATCGTGATGGTAATATGCCAATATTTTCAACCAAGCTATCCATCGATCGATATATATAAAGTAGGTTTTTCTCCCTCTAACCTCTGCCATATCATCAAATAGAGGGAGAAAAGACTGACACCTCATCATCTTATACAATAAAATTAAGTTTTTTTTCTCCATTGGGGGATTAATGACACTTGGCTTCTCTTTTTTTTTTTAAACCGTAATATGATGTTCAGATTGGGCTATTGTTGCGAGTCAACTTTCCTCAGCCCAATAAATATTGTTTTGTATTTTATAAAGTTCGGTTTAGCTATGTATATCAGGGGAACATGCCCATCACCCACATCATATCATCTCTTCCGCCTTCTCCTCTGTGTCTCTAAATACATCTCTTTCACTGTTTTGTAACCGACAAAATTAAGGCCAGACACCACTCCCCCGCGATTAATTTTTGATGTTTATGACGACATTCAATCGTAGCATTCAACGACTTGAAAATCTTTTCGCCTCATCTCGCTTTGTCAATCATTTCAAACCCTATATATTTGGATCTGAAGGGAACGTCTATCACTACTATTGTCGTCTCGATCTCTTTTATTATACAGAAGCATATCTAAGAAGGTTACGATGATGGCGAGTCCTCAACTGCTTCTTTTTGAGCTGAAAGCTGGTCGGAGTAAGGAGACTGTTTCCGCCCAGCTCCTCAAATGACATAGTTATGTCGGATGAGAATTTGAATAGACCTCCTGAAGAAACCAATGCAGATGAAACAATCATTGAGGTTGATGAGCCAGATCCAGATGATATGGAGAGTCAAAGGATCCAAGACTCTATTACCATCATATTTAACTGTCTCATGAAAGCCTTCAAAACTAGAGTAACCTCCGGTGAAGCAACCAGTGTGCTACAAATTGTTAGGATTTCAACATTTGCCTAGTGTTTAAACTTAGATAGAAATCAATACCAAAACCTTGTCTTTATTCACTTAAAGAAATCTATTTCTCAAGAAAAATATTAGAGATTACAAGCCAATGATTAACAAAAAAACCCAAACTCTTGTAATTGCTTAATCTCTTGTTATCTCTCTCTCTCGTGCTCTTGCTTTCGGATTATCAACCAAACCTCGATCACCTCTTCTAATATAATAATAAATATGTGATACAAACCGACATTCGTATTGTTACGTGACAAAGGATCAAGAGAAGAATCCTAAGACATAAGGAAAAGGATTATTTACATAATCTTATACGACATTAGGATTCCATAAGTCAGCTACTGTTTGAGTATAAATTGAAGACGTCACAACCTTAGGTAATCATCCGAAAGATCCGAGAGAAACCCTAGACACAAGGACAAAGAGAAAGAGTTAGAGAGACATCAAGAGTAGAAAAAAATAGGGCAAGATATTGTTCGAATCATGTCTTTGCGGGAGAGAGTTTCCTTTTATCTTTCTTATTCTTTGTTGTGTAGAGCGTTTAGAGCGTTTGTGTAAACCCCTTTGATTGATAGTGGATGTTGTGGGAGATGGTTCCCACCCGAGACGTACCGAGTTCGAGGCCGGGAACTCGGTGATCAAATTCAATGTGTTATTTAGTTTAGCAATCAAACGATCAATAATTCATAACAACTGGTATCAGAGCAATCAAAGTTTTGATTGCGGGTGTTAGTGAGATTACAGAGTCGACACATTGAAGGGTTGTGGAGTTGAAAGATTTTGGGAGATTTGAAGACTGGTTTAGTGGTTGTTATGATGATATGGAGACCCCGTGATCTAGATTTTGGGAGAACACAAGGAAGTAGACCGGTTTTAACAATAGAAAGTCAACATTTTTTGTTGTTAGTTAGGTTGTATCTTGGCTTGTTTTAGTTGTTGAAAATCTATTTAGTTTGGTGTTCAAGGATGGGTTGATAGAGCAACATGACTAGGGGACGTTTCAGGAATGGTATATATGTGCAGAAAGTTGTTTCGAGATTATGTTAAAAATCTGAGATTCAAGGAAAGGTTATAGCAGAAGAGTATTGAGGTGAAACATGGAGGTATCAGAAAGTCTTCAAGGAGGGTTTAAGTGTCAGGGATACGGATCAGATACAATGGAAGAGCCAAAGAAGAGCACAAAGGTTGTGTGAAGTTCTGTAAAAAAAAAAGATACAATGGAAAGTTGTATCGAAAGTCTTCCCAACACGAATGGTATGGAGGCGTGTTCCATCATGAATGATGACGGTACAAGATGGATTCAGAGTTGAGGAAGCTCAAGGGAAAGAAAATCTAGCAGCAAGGTTTAACACTGTTAGTAAGGTTCTGTTTAACAAGAACCATGTATATCATAGAAGAATCAATTGGTTTAAGGATAACCGGTACCGATTATTAGCTGGAAGGAACAAGCGAGAGATTTAATTTCCCGGTCCATTCTTCACCCGGTTTCAAAGTGATTGGTTTCTCAATAGCTGCTCCATCAACACACAACATATGTTTATACTCTTCATCTCCCATATCCATCAATGCTTTAGCTTTCTTCTCCCATGGATTCCATACCACTGCAACATAACCGAGAATATTATTCTGTCAAAAAACCGGATTCTTGTAACAAAGGATGGTTAAGGTTTCCGATATCTTACCAACATCTGGTAGACCTTCTTTCTTGATAAGGAATGTACGTTTTTTCGCATGGTCGAAGACGGCAACCACGTCTTTAGAGTTCAAGTACACTCTATCGATCTCAGACTCAAAGGTTAGTGCATCACCTTGCTCAGTAAACCGCTCTTTATCAAACAAGTTATCAAGATAGTCGAGAGTTTCCAGCCCTTCAACTCTAACTTCACTGATGAAAGAACCAAAAAGGAAATAAAGAAAGCATTGAGTTCTTGTGTGATCCTTGTAGAGAGATTAGGGAGGCTAAAGCTCGGTGTGTTTTCACCTGATATCGGAAATGGAGAAGTAAGTGTGGTAAGCAATGGAAAAGTTAAAAGGCTTTGAATTGATGTTTCTGACTCGTGATATCAGTGTTAGGTTCCCATCTAGTGCGAGTGAAACTCTAAGGTGAAACTCAAAGCTGAAACAAGAAAGATAGTGATTATCAATGTTCGAGAAATCGCTAGAAGTAATTAGGTGTTTCATACAAAATATTACTGTCTTAACGTGCCTAGGCGGGTGTCTAGGCGTCATCTAAACGTTTTTTAGAAACACTGTTACATTTATAACCAATTTATCGTTTAAGCGGGTGCTTAGGTGACCAATTTTTAGAATATTGGTGGTTATTAAGCAATCTAAAATGAAGAAAAACAGAGGATAATATTGAGGAATCACAAAAGAATTCAACCTGTGAGGCCATATCCTTGTTGTGTCTTCATCAGAGGGTTTAAGTACCAAATCGACATAGGCATTATCAGTTGAGTCGAATGAAGGTAAAGCAGGTGGGTTCTCTTCCACAAGCCACAGCTTGTTTCTTGCAAAACCGTGTTGCTCAAGCGATCCTCGAGTGCCAAACTATATGAGAGAAAATAATAATTTCTAGAAAGGTGATCAAATAATTCATGTCCAAGATTTACAAATTAAGACTTAAAACTATATGAGAGAAAAGAATAATTTCTAGAAAGGTGATCAAATAATTCATGTCCAAGATTTACAAATTAAGACTTATAAGGAGTCAAAACTCAATGTACCTGAGGAAAGCATATAGGGATTCCTCCTCTTACCGGATGGGGAGGCTTCGAGTTAGCCTGAAGCAAGAGTATGTTCACCAAACTCTACAAATGAACTTTATTAAGTGTTAAGAAAATAGCCGAAATTTTTACCTTGGCACTGGTGAATAACAATTCAACACCCTTGTCAGTCTTCCAAGAAAGAACTTGTCCTCCATGTAAACTGATCTGAACAAACCATCATCCAAAGCAAAAAAAAAAGCCATCAGCTCTATTAATAAAAAAGAAAATGTATGTACACATATTACATCTAAAATATCATGTTTTTCTTGTCAAGAGAGCTTGGAGCTATTTATGAAACTTCAAGAATCAGAGCACAGATCACAAATAGGAAACAGAACAGTCCAACACGCTTATAAACTCTCTCTGGACCTTAAAACAGAGCCATTAGGACCACTAAACCCAACTAAATACAGTATTGAGAATCTTAGATAAGTAAACAATGGAGAAAACAAAAAGCTAAGCTATCACCTTTACAGAAGCGCCTTTAGGATTCTGGAGAAGAATCTGAGCGGTTCCATTTTTATCCTTGACCAAGTCAACGGTGGGTCTCTTCTCATCACTGACTCCAGATGGTTCCATTGTAATAAGCAACAAAAGAGAGAGGCTTTGATTTTGTTTTCTTTCCCCCGTTTTTAAACCGACTTAAAATTAATATATTAGGCGAAGAAGTCACAAGAAGAAGAAGAAAACTTTCTTGTGAGATCAACAAGAAACCCTAAGTTTTCTCGTGGGATTGAAAACCTAAAACCCAACCAACACTTCAACTGCTATGTCATTTTCTTACACCGATAAAGCTGCAACACACACACACACACGACATCAAAATTAAAAAGAGGTAAAGACGCGTATAAGCTAAGGATTAGATGTAACTTAACAGACAATATATTACGTAACGAAATCAAGAAACCAGAAAGCATAAACACACACATTTTCGAACCTTGGGAAGAATATGAAGTATTCAGATTAGGAAAAAGGGAAGGAGATATTTAAAGACCACAAGTCATAAAAAATGGGCAGTGTGTTGAAAAGGTACAAAGATTCAAAAGAAGCATACCAAAATGGTATTTTATAAATGTATATATATATATATATATATATATATATATAAATATTTTTTTTTTCTTCTTTCAAAAGGGCCTTTTCCATCATCAATTACTGAATAATTCTTCAGTGTATAATTGACGATTATTGATAATATTACTAAAATTTGTTTTGTCTAGCGCAATTCTGATATCGATCATGCATTTGAACTATTTTTAGTCATTTAACATTTCTTTATTTTAATAATTTCTAATAAAGCGTCCTGAAATTCAATTACGTCGTTCAATAGCCAAACTCTATAAAGTCATGAAATGTCACGTGTAAAACCTACGACTGAAGCAATTACACGTAACACCTTAATCCATTTTCTTCATGAAATGGTTAAATACTTGTCCTATGTTTGTAACAGTAAATATCATTTTTCGTTTATTCTTTGGTAAGATTGGCTGAGTTAATAAACTGAAAATGGATATCTATTTATATAACAGTAAAAAACGTTTAAGTGAACAAGATGATGGGAGGACAGCTAGTTGTGATTATAGGTGTGTGGTGTGTGGATGGGTGAATCTTGACATGCGACCATGATTAACCGAATTAACTACTTGTTTAGATTTAGAGGGAATAATTTTTTTTTTTTAACACTAGATAATTATACTATTACAAATTACGAGAAATGTTACAGACGAGTCAACAGCTGACAATTTTATATCTGTCTTATGAAGATTCACACACGCCTGACTGCATCACATGAGCCGCCCTATCGGATCCACGCTTGACGATACTCCTTGTGTTATGCTGCAGATCTCTTGTAAGTCTTTTCTCCATTAATTCGCATAATTCCGTCTTCTCTAGGATTCGAACCCGTTACCTGCTGGTGTAGAATCATTAATGAACCCTTAATTAAACCACTGGACCAAGGAGGCTACTACAGGGAATAAATTATTAGTATTACTTTTTTGACGTCGGAATAAATTAATTGAATATCTCGTTAATTATTAGTAGTACTTATAAATTAATTAGTTCTATAATATGACTCTAAACTTCGTCGCATGTCATAAGTTTTAATGCTTTTCGATCAATTCAGCAGATAAACTACATGCATTCTATAATTATGATCTTGTAAAGGGTTCATGCAATAATCTGAAAATGTAGAAATCGAAGTTAGCATATAGCCAAAACTCCTTAATATCAACACACCGGATTCATAATCTGACTGAGTTAGTTTTACATTGAATATCATTGAGTAAGATGGTTTTGCTGATAATTCATTTGTAATTATGCGTCCTTGACTCCTGTTATCATTTCTGAAAACTTTTGAAAGAAACAAATAAAGACACAACAGACATGCGTATAATAGTATTCTGAAAATGACCACCTTATCGTCCGACCTATGTGGACAAATAAAATTGATTTTTGTATATTTTGATTTCGTTTCTAGGTTTCTTCATGAACTCGAATCTTTACAAGGAATACTACAACTAGGTTATTTTATTAAAAAAAATTAACATTAGAATCTCTAAACTAAGTTTGTTTTGAATAAATATCTCAAACTAAGTATTTAATGAGAAAAGCTCCAAACTAACTCTATTTAATTGAATAAACCATCTGTCTATAGTATATGTCAAAATGGCCACTAGCACCAGTAAATCTTTAGTTTAAGAGTTTTTATACTAACTAAACATAATTAAGGTATTTTACCACTAAAAAAATAAAAAGAAAAGAAATGAAAAAATAAAAATATAATACCTATATCTAAAAACTAGTAACTTAAATTTACAATTTCAGCATTTAAAAAATTTATGCAAATATATTAGTATGATTTATTTTTAAAATCAACATTTTATATGTAGAAATTCAAAATATAAAAAACCAAATATATTATAAAAATCTGTATTTACCATTAAGATATAAAAAAGCCAAAATAAATATATATGTAAAATTTAAAATGAATAAAATTATCTAAGAAGTAGTAAATTAAATTTTCAAAGTTAGCATTAAAAAATTTATGCAAATTGATGAGTTTAGTTTGTTTTAAAATCAACATCCCCTATATATTAATACTGGAGCAGTACAACATTATTTGGTAGCAATGTGTCACAATGAGAATGATTTTCATAACTCTTAGAGAAACATGTTTGTCCAACTGAACATATGTTATATTTTTATACTAACTATCATATTTAATTAGTAGTGTACAAAAGAATATTTCATATTCTTTCCTTAGATAAAAGCTACGGAATTACATAATATGATTAACATATATATCACAATTAATGTTTATGAATAATAAAGATTTGATAACAATTTTTTATCCTCTCTACTTTTTATTTAATTTTTTATTATTAAAAAAATAATCACATTAATCATATAATAAAAAAATTAGATTTTTTTATTATATGTTATATTTTGAAATTTGTAAAACGATCATAAATTACTAAAAATGGTAAAAATCTTAAATTGAAAATTTTGTGATCAGTGATAACGTTTTTTTAGTTCAGCCAATAGTTTTTCTAATGGGTCTTAAACAGTTTATAGTGATTAACTAAATAGATCGCTCATAATAGAGTGTGCTTTGTTTAAAAATTATTGCATACTCAAAATCAATATGAACCATCATCCATTTTCGTTTAAATTTTTTTTACAATAAAAAATATATGGTTAGGCACAAATTGAATCCAAATAACCAAACCAAATCTAATCCGAAAAGTAGTACAAAATCTTACCAAAATTGGTTAGATATCCAAACGGATTCAAAATTTTGGTATCTAGAGAACCAAAACTGAATCAAAATATCTCGGGTATCCGAGTGTACTCGAATCAGATTTATATACTTAAATTATTAATTATTTTTAAATTTAACATCTAAGAATATAAAAAATACATGAGATTTTTTTTTCCAAAATACTTAGAAATATAAAATAGTTAAATGTAAATTTTTAAAATAGCTAAACGATACTCCAAATACCAAAAATATTTGAAATATTTATTGATTTTTTGTCCAAATATTTAAGATAAACCATTTTTATGTTAAGTTTAAGTATTTTGGTATTCATTTTTCAAATTTATATGCTATATATTATTTTTTACTTTTAGATTTTGAAAAATTTAAAGTATATATGAATTTTAATCTTTTTAAAAATAAAAAATAAATGGGTTATCCAAACTTAAAACCAATCCGAACCTACAAAGATTTGAACCAACCCGCAAATATCTAAACCAAACAAAATCTAACCGAACTAAATGATAACTAAATGCCCATTGATCCCTAATCAAATGTTATTGATAGCAAAATATATATTTAAATACAACATATTTTTAAAAAGCTCACCCCGCGCATGTTGCGGATTATCATCTAGTTATATATGTATAAATTGACTGGCAGTAATGGATCTTTTGATCGGCATTAGAGTAAAACTAATTGTCTAAAGATTAGTAACTAATATTTGAAAATTTAAGTTACTAATCGTTAGATAATGTTATTCTATTTTTTTTCATTTTTTGGTTTTTTAAATGTTTAGTGGTAAAATACCTCAATTATGTTTAACAAGTTTAAAAACCTCTAAACTAAAATTTTACGGATACTAGTGGTCATTTCGACATGCACTGTAAACAGATGATTTAATTCGTTAAATAAAGTTAATTTGGGAGATTTTCTCATTAAATACTTAGTTTGGAAGAATTTTACTCAAAACAAACTTAGTAGAGGAATTTTAACATTAAAAATCCATATTAAAATGACTGTAAAATTATTCTTTTAGTTCCGGAAAAAATATTATTTACTCCGAATTGAATAAAATTACCACTTCATTCGTTTATAAAAATAAACATATTTTAGATATTTGTTTCACAATATTTTTGATGAAGAAAAAGTGAATTTTTTTTTTTTTGAAACTAATAAACTTATTCTTACTTCCCTATATTTCTTTCGTTTTTAGTTCTATCAATTCTCTCTTGTGTTTACCATTTATATTTTTATCAAGCCATCAACAGCTCAGCGGAATCGACAATTTGATTACATGGGACAAAAAATTCTCATACAACTTTAGTCAACGATACAATTTGATGTGCGAGACAACTTGGTCATGGTTGACTTGGACGTGGCTGACTTTTCAGACAAGGCGACTCGTTAAAACAACAAGTATTGGGAAACAAATGCTACTTTTTTTTTGTATTCATGGAGTCTTCTCCGTCTTCGTCTCCGTCTCGAAACTGGAGATTCAACGTCTTCCCGAGCTTCTGCGGTGAAGATATTCGCAAAAGCTTTCTAAGTCACTTCCAGAAGGAGTTGCAAAGGAAAGGAATCACCACTTTCATCGATCATGAGATCAAGAGGAGCAAAGAGATCGGCCCTGAGCTCGTGGCAGCGATCAGAGAATCAAGGATCGCAGTCATCTTGCTCTCCAAGAACTATGCATCTTCGACGTGGTGTTTGAACGAGTTGCTCGAAATCATGAGATGTAAGGAAGAGATTGGCCAAACGGTGATGCCCGTTTTCTATGAAGTTGATCCATCTGATGTCAGAAAGCAGGGCGGCTATTTCGGCAACATCTTCGAAGGAACTTGTGCGGGGAAGTCGGAAGAACTGAGGCAGAGGTGGACACGTGCTCTCACCGACGTCGCGAACCTAGCCGGATTGGATTCTCGCCTCTGGTTAGTCTTTTACTAATACAAAAGATTTCGGCCGAACCCAATACAGCATACAATACTCAATATTAGTTTGTCCCAAATCTGTAGAACTCAAAAACTGGATATCCAAAAAGGATAGGATCTAGATAATAAAATGTTGGATTAGTCAAGTCTAGATTCAGATCCGGTTATCTTGATTTTTAGACAAATATCGAGATCTATAATTTTTGTTAATAATTATTATCTTATTTCAAATAGTAATACCTATATATAAAAAATAGTTGAGTATTTGCACTCCATACACACACAAAATAGTTAAATTACTCAAAATAGTTTTATTTATTATATTTTATTTTATAATAGAATGTATAAATTTTATATAAATGGTATAATAGTATATATAAAAATAATTAAAAACATTTATACATTTTTTTTTAAATTATTATTAATATTTTATATATTATTTTAATTTATTTTAAGGATCGACATGCGGATCAGATCCGAATATCCACAAGATGTGATAGTTTTAGAAGAATATCCGACACCATAATATCTGGGATACCTTAAAAAAAAAATTTGATACTCGATCCTTCTCAGCGTTAGCCTTGGAATTTGAAAGAATTGGAGTTTCCATTAATTCTTATGTTATTCAATTATAGATTTCACTAATTATTTTAAGTGATTGTTGGTAAGTTTCTCATGAATATTGAAAAATTTAAGTTTCCTTGTTATTAGTACATATATTTTGAAAAGCTTACTAAAATCCTTAATCTAATAATTTTAAAGATCTAGTCAAATCTTTTGTCATTTGAAATTGTAGTTATTATTGGTTCTCTAAATTTGTCTATACTTAAGTGTTATTGGAAAATGAATTCTCTATACTTTCACTAATAAAAACAACTTTCAAAATATTGTGTGTATTCATGAAATTTTCAAAATCTAAGTGATAAGAAAATCAAGAAGACAAAATAATTATTTTTACTAAATATGTATTTAAATTTCAATCCAAATTATACTTCCAAAATTATAATTCAGTACATTTTATAGAATGTACAATTATATTTTAATTGTTTTTTTCATTAAATAAAAGCTAAAATAATATATGAATTACTAAACAAACTTAATATAGTTAAAGTTGTTAATACATTAACCATCTTATCATATTAACATAATTTTATATGCATCATTATTATTTAATTTTCAACATATAAATATTTTTTGCAACAAAAAAATGCTATATTGAAATATATATTTTTTTGAAAACTTTAGATAAACAGAATTCATATATTTACTTTACAAATAAAATGATAGAAAAAGGTAATATTTTTTTTTTAAAATCGTTAGCAATCAAAAATATTTATGATCAAAATTTTTGAATCAACATATATATTTTTATAAATCCAAATAAATTTTAAAATCCATCAACTTTAAAAATAAATAAACTTGATACAAATTAATCTCCCCATAGCCCTCTCCTTAGATTCTTGTGTTATTAAATTAAGTATTTGTAACCATTCTTCTAAAATCTTATAAATTCTAGTGTTACTAAATTTAATGATTTTCTAATTCCATTAATACTGTGTTACTCGATTTTTGATGCATTTTGTGGTAATTGTATTTGAAAAGAATTTAATAGAAAAATTTGTCAAAAATGTAGAGAATTAATTCTGTATATTTAGATAATTCTTTATATTTTATCTATGAACTATATACATGTTAAAATTATCTTATCTTATTAAATAATCTTTCCTTTTAATAATGTTGTCTTTTCTGATTAAATAATGCATATTCCTAACCAGAATTTTCCCTAACAAAACGAAAATAATGACTTCAAGACTTCAATGTTATTTGTTTCCATTAAAGACTTCAAGGTTTTGTTTCTAGCTTTTAGATTTTGTTTTTTTTTTTATATATTTTGGTTTTAGTTTTTAGATTCTAATTTTTGATTTTTTTTGTTTTCAGTTTTTGATTTTTAGTTTTAGTTTTTGGTTCTTGATTTATATATTTCGGTTTGAAATTTATTTTTCGAAATTACTGTTTCTTTTTTTGCAAAACGGGGTGATTTATTTTAAGTCAATACAACAAAATACTAATAACATATATTGAAATTTGTATTTTCCAGTAAAATGTAGCAAAATATTAATAACATTTTCAAATTACTATTAAATATATAAAAATATTATGATTTAGAAAATCTAAAAGCAATCAACACTAAATGGTATTTTGATTTTATTTTATCTTTAATTTTTAATTTTGTAGCTTTTGATTTTTATATTTATATTGAAGTTTAAGTTATTTGATTTTTTTTTAATTATTTTCAATTTTATGAATTATATAGCAATTAAATAAATCACAAATAAAATATGTAGAAGTTTATATTTTACTATTAAAAGATTATGTTTCTTATTTGAAAAATAAAAAATAATTTAGTTTTTTTTCAATCATTACTTTTGTAAAAATATATTTCCATTAATATATAAATACTAAAAGAAAAATACGTAACTAAAGAGTTTAGAGTTTAACAAACACATACATTTAATTAGTGTTAATATATTGTATTTATATATTTAAGTAAAAGTAGTCGTGCACATTTTAAAAAACCAACAAAACATGGATTTTGGTTTTTTATTAAAATGTTAGTTAAAACATCTAAAATCTAGTTTCCCTACTTTATGGGAAAACCCTTTTGTTAAAATCTTGATTGGTAATAATATACGTTTTAGTTTTTCTAAATTGTAGGGAATCACTTTTTAGAAATCTTGATTAGACAAAAACGTAGTTTTTGAAAAACAAAAACTAAAACCCAATGCAAAATCTGCAAACACTCATCTTCTAAATTACAGTGTCAAAATTAAAAATATCACGCCAATTGAATGTTATAAAAGCATCTCCAATGTATTACTCCATTTTTACCTCCAAAATGGAGTAAAAGTGAAGATAAAGTAAAAATGCTCCATTTCTACTCCATAATAGAATAATGAACAAACAAAAAATAGATTACTTCATTTATAGAGTAAATTATATTATGCAGTAGAAAATGAAGTTGGGTTGGAGTTTCTTTTACTCCATACTCCATTTTACTCTATTTAGAGTAAAAATTGGAATTGAGTTGGAGATGCCTTAAGAAAACTGTATCTAGAAGCTTTCTTCTTCACTTACCATGATCTGTTTTTAGTAACTAAACTACAGTGTCATATAAAAAAGTGACACTTTTCTTAATAACTGTAACCTCAAGCTGTAGTACAGAGCAATGGATGATAGTTTTAGTTAAAAAAAAATTAAATTCATCACTTCAAGTCTTCATTCATATCATACTTATGTTAATAATTATTCCTCCAAAAATCATAAGTTCATTGGCATCATATTAGATATATTTGAAACCCCATAACATCAACAAGATGCATGTATATATTTATTAAATTTTTCCAATCATATATATATATATATATATATATATATATATATATATATATCCATTTTCTAATCTTTCTAAACAAACCAAATCAATAAATTCAAAATCAAAACAATATCTCTTCTATTAATCAAAACATAATATCTTCAATGTCGAATATTTAGTATATACCTATATTGTGGTGAATGATAAAAATATGTTATGGAACTCTAGTATCCTACATTGCTACATATTCAAATAGTGATACAATAAATTAGATTACTACTATTTTATGTTGTTCTAAGAATCTGTCTAGAGGCTAATCAAGCAAAAAAAACGAAATTGGTCTATCGTCTACCTAATTAATGATTCTCTATAAAATGCCTAATTACTGTGTAATGATTTCTTGAATATGAAATTTTCATTAATCAAGTTAATAATTCATTTTTTATTAAATAGTTTTCTTTGTTGATATGAAAAGTGTTTGATTTTTCCATTAGTCAAGTTTTTATTTATTTTTTCCTTTGATAAAAAGATTAATTCCTAGAATTTATCAAATTTCTTTGAATTCTTATAAAATCAAAAACATCAGAATTAGACAAAAACATGAAAATATTTATAAAATTTTAAAATACTTTGCAAGCTATTATTTATATATTCTATTGATTTTTTAGAATCAATTAAATTATTTAATCTCATTTGAGGTTTTATATATATATATATTTTTTTTATTATTTTTTTAAGCACGGAATTATACGCTTAGGCTGGGTTCGGTTAACAATATTTAGGATTTATAATATTTAGGATTTGGCTAGATTTTATAATTCTATATATAAGACATATTTTGCATCCAAACTCATTTTGGATTTGGTTATAAAAGCTTAAAGTTTATCTAGATGATACGGCTATATGTGTTAATGCGCTGTTGTTTATTTTTCACCTCAGGAACAATGAAGCAGATATGATTGAGAAACTTGCGTTGGATATCTCTAATGCCCTAAACGTTACACCTTCAAAGGACTTTGATGATAAAGTTGGAATAGAAGCTCATATCGAAAATTTGCAGCCATTGTTATCTCTAGAGTCTAGTGAAGTTAGAATGGTAGGCGTGTGGGGTCCTGCGGGAATCGGGAAGACAACCATTGCAAGAGCTCTATACAGTCGACTCTCTCCTACCTTCCAGCATAGTGCATTCATGGAGAACATTAAGGAAATGTATAGGAGAATCAAAGTCGATGATTACGGTTCGAAGTTGCATCTGCAAGAAGAGTTTCTGTCTAAGCTTATCAACCATCAAGATGTAAAGATACCTCACTCAGGTGTGGTAGGAGAAAGGTTAAAGGACAAGAGAGTCTTTGTTGTTCTTGATGATGTAGATGAACTGGAGCAACTCATTGCCTTAGCAAAGGAGCCTCGGTGGTTTGGTTCTGGAAGTAGGATTGTAGTGACCACACAAGATAGACAGCTTCTGAAAGCACATGGTATCGACCTAGTATACAAGGTCGAGATTCCGTCTGAAACTGTAGCTCTGGAGATCTTCTGCCAGTATGCATTTGGGCAAAAGTATCCCTGTGTCGGTATGAGGGAGCTCGCGTTACAAGTGACTCATTTTGCTGGCTATCTTCCTTTGGGTTTAACCGTTTTGGGCTCCTACTTGCGAGGGTTTTCTAAAGAAGAGTGGGAAGATGCAATGCCAAGACTTGCCACAAGTCTTGATGGTAAGATAGAGAAGACTTTGAGATTCAGCTATGATGCCTTGCATAGTAAAGATAAATCCATATTTCTTCACATTGCTTGTTTGTTCAATGGTAAGAAAGTTGAGGATGTGAAGACGTTGCTTGAGAATAGTAAATTGGACGTTCGCCACGGACTTAAAACCTTAGCTGATAAATCTCTCGTAGATATTCATTTGGGACTCATACATATGCACTCTCTGTTAAAAAAACTGGGTATAGAGATCGTCCATCAACAGTCTGTTCACAAGCCTGGAAAACGTCAGTTCTTGGTTGATGCTGAGGATATTCGGGATGTACTTGCCTCCAACTCAGTAAGCACTTATATATTTTTACCTTGTACATCTAAGGCGGGTCGATGAGGTATTTCATCACCAGAATTATCATATAGCATCATATCTCCCTAACCATAACTTTATTTTATATATCTCCGAAATAATAGTTTCATACCTAATTTTCATGTTTTAAAGTTCAGAATATCTAAAAACCCATAAACCACAATTAATTAGTTAAATTTAAACTATAAACTACTTTAAATCGACAATCAACCAAACTCAAACCCGAAAGAAATCCAATTACAAATCTAACTCGGGTCATTTTCATTCAGAAACTTTTTTGTAGATATAACTCGGATCTTAATTTTAGTTAAATGACGATTTAAACTGGTTTATAGTTTTAATATAAAAATATTAAACCAATTATAATCATAGTCTATGGATTTTTAGATTTCGAACTGTAAAAATGTGAGGATATAAGTTTTAAACTATTGTTTCATGGGAAATGAACTATATATAGAATGAGATTATAGCTCGAGAGACGTTTGATATTATAGTTCTCTTGGGAAAATAGCTCATTTGATGTCGATATAGACATATATAGTCTCTCACCCTGTGGATATTTTTTCAGGGTACTGAATCTGTCTTAGGCATTTCATTCAATGCATCGAATATCAGAGAGTTATCCATAAGTAAGGAAGCCTTTCAAGGAATGCCTAATCTCCAATTCTTGGAGATATACAGGAAATGGCATGTTAGATCTAGACTAACCCTTCCCCATGGTTTAAACTATTTACCCCAAAAACTTAGACTGCTACTTTGGGACCTGTGTCCTATGAGATCTTTGCCTTCCGAGTTCCGTCCAGAGTTCCTTGTCGAACTCAGAATGACATTTAGCGAGCTTGAGAAACTCTGGGAAGGAATCATAGTAATTTTTCTAGAAACTCTGCTCAAATATTTTCCTTTCATAATATATACTTAACTGACACGTGGCATTATTTATTGTTGGTTGTGGTATGAGTTCAGCCACTTAGGAGTCTCAAAGTGATGGATGTGAGTTACTCCAGAAACCTCAAAGAGATTCCTAATCTCTCAAATGCCACAAGCCTTAAGGAATTTTCAGCAGATTGTTGTGACAGCCTCAGTGCATTCCCACATTTCCCTGACAGCATCGAAAAACTTGAACTAAGCTTCACACGAATAGAAGACGTTCCTCTCTGTATGATGCAAATACTCCGTATGAAGCAATGCTCGAAACCGACCAATATCTCTATGAAAATTAAAGATGTGGATTTCTCATACTGGGGGAATCGTTCCCCGTTTAAGGCAAAACTTAGTTGGGTCTCTGGTGTCAAGAAAAGGCTGAAGATAAGGGCTGATAATATTGAAGATACGTTACCAAAATGTCTACCAAGGAATGGATACAGTACCCCGGTTTCACTGGATTTGAGTGGTAACGAAAATATCAAAACCCTTCCAGATTGCATCAAACATTTCTCTCAACTTCACAAGCTTGACATTGGAGAATGCAGAAAGCTTACATCACTTCCACAGCTTCCAGAGTCTCTTTCAGAGCTAAATGCACAAGAGTGTGACTCTCTTGAGAGAATACATGGATTAATCTTTCATAATCCTGTCATCCGTCTCAATTTTGCAAACTGCTTAAAACTCAACAGGGAAGCGAGAGATATCATATGTGCATCACCTAGCAACTACGCAATCTTACCTGTTGAAGACCACCAGCCTGGAATGTTGAGAGACCAACCTTCAGGATATTTGTTGAAGGTTGTACATATGATCCAAAGACCCTTTCCTCAATTCCTGAGATATGAATATAAGGCTTGCATTAGGCTTCTTGCTCGGTCAGGCGTCTATGACGATGACTCTGGTGGTATTGCTCATGTAGATTGTTGCATAAGGCGCAAATGCGATGGCAGTGTTGTGAGAGATGAATCGAGAGAGTTCCACATACCTGTACTTGTGAAAGATCATCTCTTCACATTGGGAGGTTTTTTGATCCTAAATGAAGAAAATGAACCTCAAGTAGATGCAAAGTTCAGCGAGTTTCTGTTCGAGTTCAAGGCCAATATAAAAATGGAGGTAATGGGATGTCAATTTACAGTTCTTGGGGGCAAAAGGGACTATGCTACATATTCTTCTACATGGAATGAAGAAGTTTCCAGGCTGCAAGATAAAAAAAGATAAGCCATGAAACTGAGGAACAAAGATAGGATCCTCAATAAAGAAGATTGTTATGTTTTTTTTTTTAATTTCGTAAGTTTTGGTTACATATTTTCTATCAGAAATAGCTTTCAGTATTGAATTATAAATTTATAAGACTCCAAAACGTTTATTTATCCATGAGAAACGTTTTCAAATCCTGATTCTGACTCTGGTAGGGTTCTTGTTACAGTAGCAGATGGCATTTTACTTCCACCAACCCATCTCCTCTCAAACACTTCACCATCATTAGCTTCTCTCTCCATCATCACTTGAATCTTCTTCCTACTTAAAATCCTTAGCCCCATTGTACATACAAACCCTAAGAACCATAACAAACCAAACCCTAATACTAGTCCCACCATCCACAACCACCACCAGGTCCGCCACAACACCACCACCTTCTTCTTATTCTTATCCTTCTCTAAAGGTTCGATCACTGAATAATCTCCATGGCTTGATCCGTAACACACACCCGGGAGAATCATTCTGCTTACACTAGCAGCTTCCTTGTCTTCGTTCTGTGCCTTGAAACTCACGCAACTTACCCTAGATAACATTTTTTCATCCCATAATTCCCTAAACAAAATCTCTACAGGAT
This sequence comes from Eruca vesicaria subsp. sativa, assembly GCA_932364175.1. Classification (NCBI taxonomy): domain Eukaryota; kingdom Viridiplantae; phylum Streptophyta; class Magnoliopsida; order Brassicales; family Brassicaceae; genus Eruca; species Eruca vesicaria. Next base: position 525,394 of record CAKOAT010080710.1, read on the forward strand.
TTTTCATCTTTAGACTGATCTCTTTGACGTCGTCTTGATCCGACACGTCCAAAACCCTAAACCCTAAAACCGATGTGATTAACCGGTAACCGGGTACGGTATACCAATGGTTAGACCAGTTCCCTAGATTTTGGTACACAATAGCGACTCTCCTTGCAGGAGGAACTGAAACTGACCTTGCCGGAATAAGCACGTTGCTGAATCTGGCCCCAGCGTTCCAGAGACTCTTCCCGGTGAGACGGACGATGGAGACTTCGATGCCTGATAAATTATTAGGTAAGATGGCACGGTATAAAGAACCGCTGTGATGTTGGTTTGTTAATGTCTTGAGGGCGAAATCCTCAAGGGACTGAGATAAGGAGTGTGGTAAATTAGTGACATTGAGGATTGATGTTGTGGAGTTGATGTGGATGGGAGAGGATGTCGATGTAGAAGAAAACAAATTGGTGTATAGCAAGAACACAACACAACAAGTGAGAGATTTGGAGTTCATGTTTCTCTTCAGTGTTCCTTCTTTTGTCTTTTGGAAAAAGATGTTCTTTAGAGTTGAATGTGCTGTGTTGTGTGCAAGGAAAAGCATGTAAATGTAGGGCCATAAGTAAATTATAGTTATGCATGTTTTAAATATTATTGTTTTAGCTTGGTTGGTTTGGTCTGTAAATGAACTTTCAGATCTTATGAAAAGCAAAACTGAAAAATTCAGATTATATTTTAGCTTGGTTTTGATTATTTTTCAAGTTTAAGGACTACATATTGAACTTGCAATTTGGAAACAAAAAGAAAAAAAAAATTGTAGTTGCAAACTCTTGATTAATTAATCTCTGGAAACTGCAAAAATTGATCTTATCCTTGTGAAACTCAAGGAATTTGTTGCACCACCTTACAGTTTTGTAAGTTTAGTTTGACATTTTGGTATAAATGATGAGAAAGTAAAGCATGCAAAGAAAAAAACATCAAAGTGTTGAGTCTTTTTTACTTTTGGGAAAACATTTTCATGCCGCTGATTGCGGTATTTCTTCCATTCCCTAAATCATTACTTTTATATTTCACTTTAATGAATAATTTATTCGATGACAAAGAAAAGGTTCCTGAATAGTCACATCAGATTTGAGAGATTCTCTCTTTTACAAAATGAAACAGGTATGAGAGAAGTGCCTGCTTGGCCATGAGTTGTGTTTCCATTTCACTCCAACAAAAAGGCATTCACGTTCTATACCCAATTTGAAATACCTCTTTTAATATTTTCCAAATAAATAAAATTCCAAAATTTTGAAACATCAATTTTTACATCGTGTTTTAGATTTTAATAGTGATCTTGTTGAAACAAATATGGCTGCATTAAAAAATTACTTTTCTAGTTAACATATTTGATCGTGGTAAAAATATCTGGTTTAGTATACTCAGAGCATCTCCAATGGTTAACATCATTTTTTTCCATCAAAATGATGTAAACTCAAATTGAGTGTGTTCTACTCCAATAGTTTCATTTATTTCTTCCTTCAAAAAATAATATTCTATTATTAATATTTATTATAATTCTATAATGATGTTTACTATTTTAAAACTTACAAATTTGCCCCAAAAATAATTTTTTAACTAAGTATTTATTATATACATAAATTCAGTTCTTAAAAGAATATAAAATGATTTATTTAAACTTATAACTGTACTATGAAAGTGTTAATAATTTTGTTAAAGTGTAAAAATACAAATATAAAAAAAAATTAGATACAAAATAAATCTATAGAAAATTTTAAGGATCAAATTGTAAATAAAAAGTCTAACATAAAAATGAGGTTGTGAATAGTATTCCCTCAAATTTGAGAAAATAATATTCACAAACTCATTTTTCCCTCAAAATGATGTTCTATTGGAGAATGATTTTTCTCAATTTTTGATGTTTTTTACTCAAAATGATGTATCATTGGAGATAGTCTCAGAATGTCAAAAAATATGTGCAACTGTAAACATATATCTTAAACTTTTGATCCTATGCGTTAGTTCTGCGGTTTCTGCGCCCTTTTGCATGTCATGCAGATTTCGTATATTAATTACATTTGTTCTATGTATTTTGCTCACTTAATTCTCTTATCGTGGCACTGTTATCACCACATTAGTATTATTTGCCTGATATGTTTATGTAATACAGCCTTGTTGTCGCAAAACAAATATACTTATATATATGATGTGCTCACTGCTACTAATTAAGAAGTTGCTAATGGTAATCACAAGTTCGCGAGGATATTTTGTGAATGTCCGAGTAGGATTACCTAAGCTATATATAAGAAAACCTATTGTCTACTCCAGAGTAAGCAGTCCATTTAGTGTGACAATCCCCTATATATTAATGAGTGATTTAGTGAACTACCCATATTTGAAGCTCAAATTAGCAAAATATCATTGATTGGACATGAAGGACACTGACACAACCATTTGGCAAGGAAATGCCGAGAATGCCCTTTCTCTTTCCTCTCATTAACACGAAGCGTAAAAACATTTGTTAACATATAACACTTCTGTTAACGTCTACAATATTTGTTAACAGCCAACACATTTATTACCGCGAAGCGTAAAAATAATTGTTAACAGTTAACACTNGAAGGACACTGACACAACCATTTGGCAAGGAAATGCCGAGAATGCCCTTTCTCTTTCCTCTCATTAACACGAAGCGTAAAAACATTTGTTAACATATAACACTTCTGTTAACGTCTACAATATTTGTTAACAGCCAACACATTTATTACCGCGAAGCGTAAAAATAATTGTTAACAGTTAACACTTCTGTTAACGTCTATAATATTTGTTAACAGCGAACACATTTATTAACGCGAAGCGTAAAAATAATTGTTAACAACTAACACTTCTGTTAACGTATACAATATTTGTTAACCGCTAACACGACGTCGAATCTAAAACCCAGAAAATTGATATCATCAAAAAATTGAGGATTCAAAGCCACTTATGAAAAAAATAATGAAATTTAAAATTTAATTGTATATAGAATGATAGAGATTTGTAAAATAATTAGGGATTGGAGAGAAAAAAATGTCAAAATTGAGGATTCAAAGCCACTTATGAAAAAATAATGAAATTTAAAATTCAATTCTATATAGAATGATAGAGATTTGTAAAATAATTAGGGATTGAAGAGAAAAAAAAAGAGGGGAGATGTCAAAGAGAGGAGAGAGAGTGTAGAGAAGGGCAAAATGGTCCAAAGAAAAGTGATTGTCACATCATGAACAATTATCTAATTATAGGTGCCAAATAGGGTACTTTAGCCAATTATCTCTATATTAATTGAGAAGTATTATAACATGTTTAAGATGTGCACGTGTCATCATGAAAATATTTTTCAAATTTACTAAAGAAAAATATTGGTCTATATAAATATAATATACTTTTTATCAAACAAGCATAAAACTATTATTAATGCTATTCATTATTTCTTTAAAAAAAATTTACGGAATTATCTAATATTGTTATAATATATATGACAATTAATTATTTGAATAAGAAAGATTTGATAAAAAATTTTATAGCCTCTACTCTTTTTTGTTAAATTTATATTATGAAAATAAATTAAACAATAACATTAAATATATAAAAAAACAAATTAGTTTTTTTTCATATATGTTATGTTCTGGATTTTTTAAAACGACTATAAATTAATAAAACATTTAAAAGTTTCACATATCATATTTTTGGATTAATAATTTAAGTGTTTTTGTTATAACACGATACAAAAAATTATATAATTAAAGAGTAAAAAATATCATTTAATAGATATTCAAATTAGATGTATATATATATATATATATATATCTATTTTTAGTGATGTTTAAATTAAACTATATAGCATTTAAAAATACATAAATATTTAGTTTCAAATTGCATTGAACAAGTACTGAGAACTTAATACTTTTTGACAAACTTTGAATTTAATTTTTTTTTAAAGATGATGAATTACTGTAAATATTAAATCTCTCATATTAAAAATGAAGTTATCAATGGTTTAAATTTTTGTTATAAAAATATACAAATGATCATAAAATCATGTAAGTGTGAAGTTTCATTTATTAGATAACCAAATTAAAATTATAATATATATATATACATGTTAATATTATTTGTTAATTAGATTTACTTATATATAATGATTATAAATAAACAAATATGATTCTTTTATTTGCTTGCTCTATATTAATTGTATTAATAATACAGTAGTTACAGTTTTTTTAATTATTTAATATATATTTATTATTTTATAATATATGAAAGCACACAAACTAAAGAATAGCACATAAAATAAATTATATATATATATAATCTTTATCATGTGCAAATGCGCGGGTATTAATCTAGTATAAATAAAAAGGCATATCATAATGGAGTTGAAACAACATATGCTTAATAAAACCCTAAGATATTGAACCGCAAGCTTAGTATACAACCAACATTTTATCACCAAATAAAATTATATACTTTTCTAGAATTCATTGAAGAAGTCATTTTTATCCCCATTGACTGAAAGATTGAATATAAACTTCATAAGTAATTTTCTTTTTGTTAAACACCATATATAACAAATCAGCATTGATAAAGTTCAAAAACAAAGAGATAAACATTTTACTAAGAAGATTCAACTAGTAATTAAATTTTGATCTGTCCTTTCAAAGGACGGGTATATCTATTATTTTTTTTCAAAAACTTAAATTTTATATTTGTGTTATTTGTAATTATATTTTTGTTTAATATTAATTTAATTTAATATAATTTTTCGTAACTATATCAAATATGTCAAGTTGCATAACTATACACTTATGCCATATGCATTTCAGAAAATATTTTTAAATTTTATTTCTAAAGTTTGTGGCTTATTATATTTGCTTATTAGTTATCTAACATAATTAGTTAAGAATCTTTGTACCATCAAAATCTGACTCGGAGTCGACTCGAAATTGACCCAAAAATCAAAGTCCCATACTCTATTAGATCTGGTCTATATGTTCGAACAGTTCTTAAAATGTTATATTTGAAAATCTAACACGCACCAAAAGTTGAACAAATTTTTTAAAAAATGTTCGAATGGTTTTTAAAGTGTTATATGTGATTTTTTTTAAAAAAATATTCTGTTAAATATATAATATATATTTTAAGTATATGTATGTAGGGTTTTCACTAATTTTAAGTAAAATTATATTTATTATTTTTTAAATTAAATAATCTATTTAAAACTCGTTACTAAAACCCGTAGAATATATTAACATAGAACCATAGAATCTCTGCAGATAACTTTTTACTGTGTTAGGTCCTGATATGATGACGAGGAGACTACAAGAGAACTGAAGCAAGTAACAAGAGAACCATAGAATCTCTGCAGTTTTGTTTTCCACTTCTGTTTTATATACCTTTAAATATACAAATATATATTATATTAGAAAGAGAGAAAATTTAAGCGATATAAAAATTTCAGAAGTTGAATTACCAAGACAGCTGTCGAAGAACAGAGTCATATCACGGAACAGCCCTGTATGTCCAATCAGTGCTGGTCCAATATTTTTGGATGACCTAAGCAAAATTCTAACATGTTATTTTTATGTTTTATTTGACATCATTATATAGGTATTTAGAATATAAATTACATTAAAAATTCATAAACTGTTTCAATTTTTTTAAAAATAAAATTTCTTCACTTAAAAAAACATATTTACAATCGATTTCTCATTTATTTGAAACAAAAAAACGAATAATAACACAAAAATAAATTGCTTAACACTAAAGCATACTACCATGACCTTTTCACGCCTTATTTCATTAATAAAAAGTAAAAATATTTTCATAAAATTAACTATATAACAACAATCTTAAATAATATCATAAACACTAGACTACATTCATCATAATTTTACTAAAAATATTTCCGAATGGGAAATCTCTTATTTAAAAATATACACTTACTCAAGAAATTTTTTAATAAAATTTTTATAATAGTGCTAAAATTTCTTACAAATATTATTATTCAAATTATAAATTCTGTTTCATATAAATGCGAACAAAAATTCTTAATATAAAAAATATTACTGAAAATATACCATTTTAAAATTAGATGCCTTCAACGACCGCTTGAGTGACTTGTCCTCTAGACCGGCTATGTGTCCAATAAAAGGCGTCAAAATCCTTTTGTCGCTCTTTTGATTTTGATTACTTCTCTGCTTAACTGTGGTTTAATTTCCTTTAAATGAACATAGCATATCCAATGTTATTAAATTACCTCTAAAGAATCATTATTTTACTATCTAACTGGAAAAACCACCACTTGCAACCATGTTTGTAATGCACTTGACCAGTGTAAAAGGTTTTTGTATGTATATCTAAATAAAAGAGACATATATAATAATAACTAGCTTAATATCCGCGTATTTGCGCGGGATGAAAATTATATATAAAAAATATTTTATATCTTTTTCTTTATTTTGTGTTCTTTTATATATTATAAAATAATATATATATATATGTATATATATATATATTGAATAATTGAATAATCTGTAACTATTATATATACAATTAATTTAGCGAGTACTTAAATAAAATAATCGTATTTTTTATTTACAATCATTTTATATAAGTAAATCTAATTAATCAATTATATATATATATATATATATATTATATTTTTAATTTGGGATATCTAATAAATGAAGCTTCACACTTACATGATCATTTGTATATTTTTGTAAAAAAAAAATATAAAATATTGATAACATTATTTTAATGTGAGAGGTTTCATATTTACAGTAATTTATCATCGTTTAAAAAAATAAATTCATAGTTTGTCATTAAAATATCAAGTTCTCAATATTTGTTCAATGCAATTTTGGAATTAAATATTTTATGTATTTTTAAAGGGTACTTAGTTTAATTTAATATATAGATATACACATCTAATTTAAATGTTTATTAAATGATATCTCTTACTCATTAATTATATATTTTTTTCTATCGTGCTATAACAAAAAAAAATTAAACTATTAATCAAAAATATTATATGTGAAATTTTTTATTTTATTTTTAGATTAATTTATAGTCATTTTAAAAAATTCAAAATATAACATATATAAAAATCTAATTTTTTACAATATAAATTTAAGAAAAAGAGTAGAGGCTATACAATTTTTTTATCAAATCTTTCATACTCAAATCATTAATTGTCATATATATATATATATATATATTATATTAGGTAATTCCGTAAATTTTATTTAAGTAAATAATGAATAGTATTAATAATAGTTTTATGCTTAGTTTAATAAAAAGTATATTATATGTTTATATGGACCAACATTTTTTTCTAGTAAATTTGAAAAACATTCTTATGATGTCACGTGGCTACCAAAACATGTTGTAATTTTCTCAATTAATAAATAGAGGATAATAATAATAAAAGAAACAATACCAAAAGAGATAGTAAGAATTAAATGAGTTTTTTTCTGGAAACTAAATTATCTACTCTATTAAAATAGAGTCTTTCTTTTTTATCTACTAATACAAATTGTCATTTAAATTTGGACTCTTTCTAAAGTGTTACAACAAGTCATATAGTTAATTGAACCGCATTACTTAAATTAAACCGATGGTTATTTATGGGATATAGTCTTGGACTTACTTTTGTTTTTAGTACAAATTATATAGTTTGATTTTAAGGCTTACTATTAAGGAAAAAATCAAAAAATAAATTGAATAAAATTTCTATCTTAATGGATCAAAAAATCAATTATTATTTTCAGGCCCGGATGTATTTAATATTTTTAACAAAACAAAATTGTCTATTGTTAATCATTTATTTAATTCATGTACTTTAAAACCTGTTATCGTATTTTTATTTTAAATAACAATCACTTTTTGGATAAATTTCAATTGTAACTTTTAAATAATTTATTGTTTTATTTTTCTTAAATAATTTACTGATTTAAAAAAAAAATGTAAAGCAAAACCAAAAACCAATTCTAAAAACTAAAATCCAAAACCAAAAGCTGAAAACGCATTGTTCTGGATAACATATTGTTATAGTTTTTGCTTTTGTTTATTTGCAAAATACACTATTGAAAAAAAATTTTAAAATTTTTTTGTCATCTTTTCAATTTTAAATTGGATGTTCGATTATTTGAGATTTGTTTGTTAGTAATATCAGTTCAAACTAACTCAGCGGATCTAAAAATTAAAAACCCAAACAAAAGCTGAAAATCAAAAATAGAAACTTAAAAAATTAAAAACCAAAATCTAAAAATAAAAACTGAAACTAAAAACTAGTGAAAAAAATCGTCACCACAAATTTTGGTAAACTGATTTTATACCAAAACATTCTTTAGATTAAGACATAACCCAATTATATAAATTTTAGTTATAAAAAATTTCCGCGCTTTTAAGCGCGGGTCAAAATCTAGTTACTACTTAAACAATACGGACTTTCGTTTTGATCATGTGGTTAATATTATGGGTTTTAGTAAGATAGTATGGTACACTTTTGGATTAGTTTACTATGTATCATTTAATGTGTTCTTTTCAAGCCGATAGGACATATAAAAAAACACTGATGGTTATAAGTAGTGATATTACAATGATTTTGCTTGATAAAAAACATCAAAAAATATGAAAGAGAAAGTAAAGAGTATTTCTTATATTTATTTATTTCGTTTGATTATTACAATTTCTTAACAATATGCTGTATAGTGGTCATATGTTGATATCGACATATTTCTGTATTTCCATTGATTATAAGTTTTTTTCTAGTTAATTATGTCATTACAAACTATGAGAAACATTATAGATGATATTACAACCAATAATTATACATGCTTATGAGAATTTACGTCTGACTGCATCATTCTGAACCGTCTTATGAGATCCACTCCTGACGGTATTCATTTTGCAATGCTGAAGATCTCTTGTAAAGTTCTCCTCTAATTTTTCTGCATAAATCATATTTTTCAAGAATTTAAACTTAGAAATTGTGTTGTTTGAAATTCGAATCTTAAACCTAAATGTAAAATTCCTTAAACTTTGACCATTAGGTCATATTGCTTCCAAAAAAAAATTAAACTATTGATTATAAGCTAGGCAACAAAAACCTTGTCAGTTGTGAAAAATATCAATCACATCAACTGCTGCTATTAACCACTCCCCCACACTATTATTATTCAACCCAACTGTTACACCAACTAGAAACAGTGTGAACGGTTGGTTTCTAACCAGGTTCTTAGATAACCAATCATACTTTATATGGTAAGATTGGAGAAAAATCTAATTCTGCGAAACACAACAAATCGTACTATAAGAAATGATGGAATATGAAGAAAAGAATGCCATTAGATTATTTGTGCCGATGGACAGATGAGAAAAGTAACCATGTATTAAAGTACTCTCTGAGATGTGACAGTTTTGCGCAACTTTCTCCTTTGTCGCGCGTGAGATTGCATTAAAAAAAAGATATACAACTGTGCAATTATACTATACTATATTTATCTAACAAATAGTATAGAATCTTATATTTATTGTACCAATATGATGATAAATATAATATATTATGATATTACATTTATATTCTATAGAGCTATAATATAATAGAAAATAAAAATGCTAATAGTTACATCGGATAGTATAAACAAGATGACATATAGACAGAATACCAAATGTGGTGAACATGTGGAATATATAAACAAATAATACTAAACATATTAAAATCTTCAATTATCAATAGAGCTAATCAATCCAAGAAAAAGAGAACAACCTAATCCACTAAACACAATAATGATTGATACATATTACAGCTTCCCATTATCAACTGTTCTAGTCAACCCAATTAATAGAATAAGAGGTGGGGCGGGGAGGGAGAAGAGGAAAAGGAGGACGCGGGAAGGATATGAAGAGGAGAAGAAAATGGGAAGAATAGATATGAAGATAAGAAGGAAGAGGAAACATGGCGAAAGGGAGAATAGGAGGAGGAAGAGGCAGGTGGGGAAGGAGAAGAGCACGAGGGGGACGCATGGTGGGTGGAGGAGCTGATAGAGTAGTGAAGGAAAATAGTCAGGAGGAGAGAAATAAAAAACTATTACTAGTTTAGAATAGATAATATCTTGTATTATTCGGTAAATAGTATAAAAAGTTTGATCTAGTTCTCAATTCTCAAAGGAGAAGAAGAAAAACTATACTATATTCATAAATAAAATAGTATTATACACTACAAGAAAACACGGAAAATTCCGACGAATATCCGATAAAAAATCGTCGGAAACTAATTTTGGTAATTTCGTCGGAATTCCGTCGGAATATCCCGGCAGAGTAGGTTTGTCGGTATTCGGTAATATAATCCCGACACAAAACCGACAAAATACCAACGAAAATATGACCGTTGAAAAAAATTGGTAAATACTGACGAAATACCGATGAAAGGACATAATCGTCAGTAATCCGTCGGTGTTATGGAGCATCTTTCTATTTATAGCTAGGTAAGCCATTGTTTAGCTATTGAGCACCCACCTAAAGATTGGTTACTTGAGATAGTTTGTGGTCCAAAATTTGTTGCGAAGTCATATCCGAGATATTGCACTCGAGGATATGCATTCAGAGTTCTTAAGGAAAATACTGCGAGGAGAATAGTTGATTGTGGGGTTTCTTCGTCATCTGGAGACGATGTGTACTACGGTAACGTACGCAAGATTTTAGAAGTCCAGTACCCATGAATGATTGGCATGAGATATATTGTCTTCTACTGTGAGTGGTACGACAACGTTGATGGTCGCGGAGTAAGCACTGACACATTCGGTGTTACGTCTGTACATTCGCGACGATGACTGGATTATTACGATCCATTCATTCTTGCTTCACAAGCTGACCAGGTATGTATTTTATGAAACATATTTTCCAGCAAAAATAATCATATATAATTACTTCGACTTATATAATTTATGATATTTCAGGTTTGCTATATTCGTTATCCGCGGATTAGGCAAAAGAACGATCCTTGGATCGTTGTGATGTCAATAAATCCTAGAAGCCGAACAAAGAGTATTTGATCCACTACAACAACGATTAACCGAAGAGGATGGCGAGATTGGAGAGTTTGACGAAGACGATTCAGATTCATCATGTTTATCATCAGATAATCCCACAGATGCAGAGTAGATCTTTTATTAATGTATTTGCGAATTAATTTTAAACGTTTTATATGAATTTGAGGTTTTAAACGTTGTATATTTCTATTAAAAAAAATAATATGGAATCGAGGTTTTAAACATTGTAGATTTCTTTTAAAACAAATTATATGGAAATGAGGTTTTAAACATTGTAGATTTATTTTAAAAACAAATTATATGGAATTGAGGTTTTAAACATTGTAGATTTATTTTAAAAACAAATTATATTGAAATGAGGTTGTAAACATTGTAGATTTATTTTAAAAACAAATTATATGGATTTGAGGTTTTAAACATTGTAGATTTATTTTAAAAACAAAATTTATGGAAATGAGGTTATAAACATTGTAGCTTTATTTTAAAACAAATTATATGGAAATGAGGTTTTAAACATTGAAGATTTATTTTAAAAACAAATTATATGGAATTGAGGTTTTAAACATTGTAGATTGTGTTGATTTTAGTGGACCTGGTCCAAATTCTGGCTATGGAGAGCCTTTCACATCTGTTTTACGGGTTCACATAGCCCAGTTTCAGAGCTTTTCCAATTTAGTTTCTAAACCACCGCTCATGTTCTTCAGTGAAAAATTAAGTCAATCAGGACTTTGGTTTTCAGAAAGCTTCGTCAGCTCACCCTTTAGTGCAGAGGTCATCGCGATTCGGTCGACACTTTGCAAGGCGCTAACTTTGGAGTTTTCGACACTCAAGGTTTTCTCCGACAAATTAACGCTCATCAGAGCTATCTTTGGCAATTTCCAGTCAAAAGAAATCATCGGAATTGTGAAAGACATCCGATTGATCTCCTCTGGATTGCATCATTTTCTTTCTACCATGTTTCTAGTTGCCTTCGCTTTAGCAAAAAGGCTTTTAAGTCTACTTCTCTTTGTAACAGATATTATGATTTGAGCCATCGTTTTGGGCTCATTTCTTCTTCTTAAATTTCTAATGAAGTATTCAGTGACAAAAAAAAAAAAAAAAAACATTGTAGATTTATTTTAAAAACAAATTATATGGAAATGAGGTTATAAATATTGTAGACTTATTTTAAAAACAAATTAACAAAAATATTTGAGATTTCGTCGGAAATCTGTTAGAAAATACCGGCGAAAAACCGACGGACTTAATACTTTGAGCTTTTCGTCGGAAATCCGTCGGGGAAATACCGACGGAAAACCGACGGCCTATAGAATTTGAGGTTTTCGTCGGTTTTCCGTCGGTATTTTACCGACGGAATACCGACAGACATAAGAATTTTGAGGGTTTCGTCGGCAGTCCGTCTGGAAATACGATGGAAAACCGACGGACTAAAGAAATTTGGAGTTTACTTTGGTTACAGGGTATGGGTTTTGTTTTCAAAAGGATTAGGGATCATATATAAGCTCATAAAATGAATCATACCATAAAATCCTCACATTTTAACATTTTGAACATGAATTATTAATCATCGAATCGAAACTGTAACATATAAAGTCATACACTTTAATGTGGGTTATGCTTGATTGCACAAGCTATACTCCTCTAATTAATTTTAATTTTTTTGATAATTTTTATGATTATATAATATAATGTATCTATACAAAAGGCATTTAACAATTTGTAAATCAATTTTTAAACAAGTTTTTAAAGAATTTAACCACAATCCGTCAGTATTTCGTCGGTATATTCTGACGAGTTACCGATGAATAGAGTTTCCCGACAAATTACTGACGGAATATTCCGTCGGTATACCAAAAAAAAATGGGAAAGACCGTGCTAAAGTTTTGTTTCACTGCCCAAACCCGTCTATACCGACGGCCTTTTTCCGTCGGTATTTTCTTGTACATACTTAAACCAAAAACCCTTCTTTCTTCCCCCATTTTTCTCCCTTTTCTCTCTCTCTTCCGTCGAAGCTCTCTCTGCCGCCAACGGAGAAAAGCCTCTCTCCATCTCTTCCGGCGCTTTCTTCACTCTCTCTTCCTAATCATGTAAGTTTCCTCTCCCAATTACTTTGTTTAGGGTTATTAGATGTTTCAAAGTTAGATTTTTTACGGTTTGTGTCATTGAAAGATTGATTAGGGATTTGGAAGTTAGATTAGGAATGTAGACATAGATTAGGGCCGGGATTGATGTTAGAACTATGGTTTGAAGTTTATATTAGGTTTTTTTGTGATTGAAAGATTGATTTTGCATGTTTTTTTTCCAAAACCCGAAAATATTTATTAAGAAAAACGTTTTCATGTTATTTATATGTTAAAAATAGGTTTTCATATTGTTTAAATACAAATAAAAAAGTTTTCATAATATTTAAATACTAATAAAAACGTTTCCATATTATTTAAATATTAAGAACAACGTTTTCATATATTTAAATATTAATAAAAACGTTCATATTATTTAAATATTAAGAATTTTTTTTTCATATTATATATATTGGAACAAATAAAAACGTTTTCAAAAATATTTTCTAAATTATTATAAGATAAGTTAAACATGTTTAATTATAAACTATCAATATTTTTTTTTTATCTTCTGTTTGTTTTATATTTACTGTTTTATAATTGTTATTAACTAACCACATTTTTTTTTCAAGGGATGAACCTCCTCCTCTTACACTTAAAATCAGACGTCATTCCCAATCTTGGGTTGGTAGTAGTAATTCGGCCCCGGGTGGTGGTAGTAGTTCGGCCCTCCGGTTACTGCACCCGCTGCTAGTCCTGTTTCAGCTACCGCTCCATCATCCCGCACCCCTCCACCAGCCCACACTCCCACTTTGGAAAGCTCAAGAGGAGTATTGCCCACTGTGATGAGCATTGAGGAGTTGGTTAGTCAACCTGGCCGAGACTCGCTCACGCGCCTCGATCCAAATTTTCTATATGTCCCAAACACAACATGGTAAATATCTCTCTAAGATTTTGTTTCATTTTATATTCAACTTCTACTATTAATTGTATTGATTTTATTTCGCAGGTTTGAATATGTCTGGCAATAATCTCAGAGTCTTCTTAGGATGGAGTACAACTTGCTAAATCGTGGTTATCCTACTTACTACGACATGCCTACGGCAGATCGCGACCTCTGGTTTCATCAATTTGCAGTATGAGTTCTCAATTTTAATTTTTTTGTAAGTCTTATATTTGCAACTCTTTAATTTGATTGTATTTATTTTGCAGCAAGAGTTCACTTGGGAATTGGGGTTAACAAAACGGGTGGAACTTAAATTTCATGAGAAAGCGGCTCAGCACTACACCAAGCGTATCAATGAGTGGAAGCAAAAGTGGGAACTTGACCAGGTACCGAAGAACATGAACCCAACTGTTTGGAAGGATTTGTTGGCTCATTGGGCGAAAGACGATACAAAGTCTTGGTCAGAAACCAACTAGGGTAATCGGTGTAGTAAGCGCGGCGGGAAAGGGGCTTATGTCCACAACTTAGGAGCGACGAGTTTAGTGACCCGAGCACTTCAGCTAGTAAGTTTTTAGAATTTTAATTTCTTATTAAATTTTAAATACTTGTTACTAATTTGTATTGTTTTTAGAGGAAGGAAAACAGCGAGGTTCCCGTCGATGATTCTAAGTTGTTGAGGTCCACCTACACCAATAAAAAAACTGGTGAGATCCAGGATCCAGTTATCAAGGAGGTACTCCAGCTCGTGGAGAGTCGAAAAGAAGAGATCCTTTCCACTCAGGCTTCTATGTGTGAAGACGGATCTTGCGCTTCTTCCAACACCATAATCGTAGAGCAACTCAACAACCTTGTTCTCGAGGTACATCTTAATTTTTTTTGGAATTAATTTGTGTACATATGTGATTTTCATTCCGCAGGCGGTTCCAAAGAAGAAAGGCTGTTATGTTGGGTTGGGTCGTCCAATCGGAGGGACTTCTTCTTCTTCAGCTCATGTATACCCACCCGTTGATGACCTTATGGAGCAGATCAAGACCAAAGATTTGAGATTGCATTCATGAAGAATGACAATGCTGAAATGGGTTGAGCTTCAGCAAAACAAGACAGCGTTGGAAGATAACATAGCTCTCACACAGAGCTTGTTGAAGAAGTTTCAGAACCGCTTCGGTGAAGATTTGTAGTTGTTTTATATTTAAAAACTTTTGTATAATTTTAAATTATAACTACTAATGTTTTTAAATTTTTAATTAGCATTGAATTTTACATTTTTTAATTTATTTTTAGAATCTTAATTTTTTCTTATAATAAAAATATATTCCCGACGTGCAAAAGTCGTCAGAAAATATTAAACATACCGACGCAAACGGTTTGTCGGGATATTCGTAAAATCCCGACTGCAACTGTCTGTCGGTTTTGTAAATTTTCTGATGGCTTGTGTCCGTCGATTTTATTAAAATTTTCCGACGACTTGAGCCTGTTGGTAAATGCTTCTGAATCCTGAGGGATAATTTTTGTCAGTTTTCCATCGAGAATTAGCTAAATACCGACGACTACGACCCGGTCAGTTTATATTTCCTATAAACATTCCGTCAGTGTTTCGTTGGAAATTTGCTCGTCGGTATTCCGTCGGAAAATTCTGAGGAATTACCGACGGATATCTTTTTCCGACGAGATGATACCGACGGCTGTTTTCGTCAGGATTTTGTCGGAATTCATGTTTCCTGACCAAATTCCGACGGTTTTTTCTGTTGGTATCCGGCAGTTTTCTTATACTGTAATTAAAAAAATCCACTAAGAGAGTTAAATAGAAGATAAAATGGTGCAAATAAGTGGGGTAAATGACAATGGTGGAGAAGAAGCAGAAGGCGAGAGAGATACAAAACTATTACTACTTTAGAATAGACAATATCTTGTATTATTCGGTAAATACTATGAGAAGTTTGATCTAATTCTCAAAGGAGGAGAAGGAAAACTATACTATATTTATAAATAGAATAGTATACTCTAATTTTGAAAAAAGCCACTAGAAGAGTTGGATAGAAGAAAAAAAAGGTATAAATAGATGGGGGAAATGACAATGATGGAGAAAAATATAGTAGTGATGATGAAACATATGATTGGGGAGGTGGTGTCCATGTTACAAGTGAAATAACAACAAACACAATACACGTTTGTACTTTTTCTATTCAATCTCCCAATAGTGTAGTATTAACATTGTTTATCTTCTCTAAATATGAATTTCATTTTGATAGTACAATCACCTATTATCAACTATACTAACTAATGGAAACAAAAGAAAACACATTCAACTCATAGAACACAATAAAACTAAAAAATATTATAATCTTATATCTCAAGTGTCCTAATCAACTCAAACAAAAGAAATAAAGAGGGAAAGAAAGAAGAAAGGAAAGATGAAGGAAAGAAAAGAAAAAAATGAAGGCAACGAAGGAGACAGAAAAAAATGAGACAAAGAAGAAAAAAGAAAAAAAAATATCATGCGTAGGACAATTTTGTCTTTTTTTGACATCAACAGGTTGATCTATTACTCAAGCTTCAGGTGGTCTGGGAACCCAGACCGGAATAGAACAACTAACGTACAACAAATCACGATAGAAAGATCGGGCAGTCTTAGCTAAAAAATCAGACACATCATTTTGCGCCCTAGGCACATAAAATAACTTGAAATCGGGGAAGCAAATCCGCAGCGTCGATAACCTCTCCAATTCCATTGAAAATCTTGGCCATGAGGGTTTGTGAGCATCACTATCAACGAAGGACAATTTTGTCAATAATACATAATATATACAAAATATCATAGCCATCTATTTGTTATGTGTATAGACTTAGTATTTTTTTCTACTATGTATATGTCCCCTAATTCCCCTTTCATCAATTACAATAATTTGAGATTCATCCATTCGCGTGTTGCGTAGTGGCCATACAGGCCGGGTCAAGTAAATTTGATTTGGGGTCAAGTTTGTATGGTGAATGGGGTTGTTGCTGATGTCTTTTAGAGCAGGATTATCGGGGGATCTAACCCCGTTCCTTATCATAATTTCGGTTAAAAGAAAAAGAAAAAACATGTAATTACCGTGCAACCGTGTCTTAATTAAGAGAAGGGGAGTCGCCTCTTGTAGCCACGTGTTGGCGTGAGGGATGACAGAAGTGGCGGTCCTTTCTTCTTCGTTTCGCCTCCTCTCTCTTTCGAAACACTCTCTCTCTCTCTCTCTGGAAGCTCTCTCTCTGTGTGGCGACGAAGAAAACGATTATTTTTCACTCCGTAGTTCCTCGAAGAAACGGTGATTCCGTGGCTCTCCACCGTGATTCTCACCCCCGCCGTGGGTCTCCTCGACGGACCTGTCCGTCCTGCTCTCTCTCTCTCTCTCTCTCACTCTCTCAGACGGCGCTCCCCTCCTCTCCTGAATCCAAAAGGTTAAGCTTCGATTTCTTGTTATTCAGTCATGCATGTTTCAGATTTTGATTTAAAAAGTCTCTAGATTGAATTTTTTTGTGGTTGGTTATGTATCTAGATTGATTGGTTTGTTGTGGTGCTAGTTTATCCATTCTGATTTGGTTTTTGGCTGTTTATTCTTGTTAAAAAGTCTCTAGATTGAATTTGGTTTTGTGGTCGGTTCTGTATCATTTGTTCTGTAGAGATGAATACATTTACCTTTTGTGCTTGACAGTCATGAATACATTTACGGTTTCTTTTCCAGACATGAATACATGTACGGTTTTGTTGGTTTCGTGTTGATTCATTCTTTCTGTTTGTCTTTGGCAAAGGAGATGGAGTTGTTGTATGGGAAGAGACATGAGAGGTTCATCGAACAAAGGTCTCCATCAGTGTATACAGGTTAGATTATGAACTGTTTATCTTCTTCTTTTGAAATGGAATGAAATGCATTGATTTAGTGTTAACCGAACATAATTGATTTAGCTTCTTTGATATAGCTTGTGTTACTCTACGAAATACATTGATTTAGGTTACTCTCTGAATTGGTCTTAACATCTTTGATTCTCTGATGAATTAAACCGTGTGTAATTAATGATGTGGTTAATAGATAAATGTCAAGTCATTTTGGTGTTGGTATTAAATAGAAGCGATGTTCTTGTTGGAAAATGCTTAGCTTAGTCTCGTTGAATTGAAAAAAGTTTAGCTAGTGTTGCGTTTGATCTTTATTATGAATGAAGTGAAAGTTAAAAATATTAACTTTCTGGTTAAATTGTGAGTTGTACTCTTCTGTGGTGGGTTAGAATACAGTTGTGTGGTGTAATAAATGGAGGTGGTGGATGAGTTAAAACTAGAAGTGATTGTTAGGTAAATGTCTACTCGAATTGGTTGTGTGTTGGCATTCATGGTTCGTCTTTTACTCTGCTATAAAACAGAGAACTTGTTCTCTTCCAAGTAACAAACAGAATTCCTCTTCTATTCTTAAACAATTTTAGATATGGATTCCAATTCTTATATGAATCTAAATTTCGCTGATCTTCTTCAAAGTCAACAAGATACTCCCCTAGGTGTAGAATCTCCTTCTATTCCTTTTCTTAGAACTCAAGCTACTTCCTTAGGTGTAGACACTCCTCTAGAGCGTAAGGAACGAATTTCCTGGACTATCACCGATGACATAGTCTTGATCAGCTCGTGGTTAAAACGAGTAAAGATCCCCTTGTCGGGAACGAACAAAAGTCTGAAGCTTTTTGGAAGAGAGTACACGAATTTTTTGCGGCTAATCCTAAGCTTGATGGCCGTGAAAAAAGAAAGCCATCTCACTGCAAGCAGAGATGGTACAAGATCAATGACTTAGTGTCGAAGTTTGCTGGAGCATATGAGGCCGCAACCAGAGCAACAGGTAGTGGGTATAATGAGAATAATGTTCTCAATGATGCCCACGATATCTTCACCGCCAACCATAAAAAAAGGTTTAAACTTGAGCACGCTTGGAGGGAGTTAAGATATGATCAGAAGTGGTGTGCCCTTTCCACGGCCAAAAAAGATGGCAGCTCCAAGAAGAGGAAGGGTGACGAAAGTTCACAGTCAGCAAGCTCTCAAGCCACAGAAACAGACAGTGCTATAGATGATGAAGGAAGTAATCGTCCCCCAGGTGTTAAATCTGCAAAAGCCCGGGGTAAAAAGCCCATCGGTGAGGAGAAGGAGGTCTCTTAGTTTCAGACAATGTGGGCCATCAAAAAACATGATTTGGATATGAAGGAAAGAGTGGCTAAACTGAAGGTGCTTGAGAGTCTGATTGCAAAAAGAGAACCGCTTCCAGAGTAGGAAGAAAGCCTAAAAAAGAAACTCATCAAGGATTGTTTTCCTCAATAAGTATGTTTAATAAGTTGTTGTATGTCGGATTAGTTTATGTATGTCTGATTAGTTGTTGTACTTGTTTTCCTTGTCTTAATATTAATCTATATGTACTTGTTTTCCTTGTCTTAATCTATATGTACTTGTTTTCCTTGTGTTCATGCATATATGTGCTTGTCTTAATCTATATGTGCTTGTCTAAATATTAATCCAACACGTGCTTGTTTCAGGTGCAGTGGAGCATCACGGACTTGTGTTGTTTAGTGTGTCACGGATTGTCATTGTTGTGGTTGTTGTGTCATGTTTCAGGTCAGCTAAGGAGTGCTCGTGTTCATCTTGTTGTGTCTAGTTTTGTATTATTGTGTCACGAGAAAGACTCTGATTTGTATTATTATACTCACGAGTTTGGTTTTTTTGTGTCAATTGTATTATTGTGTCACGAGAAAGTCTCTGCTTTGTATTATTGTACTCACGAGAAAGTTTAAGTTTTTTGTGTCAATTGTATTATAAAGTCAGCAACACATCTCCTGTAATCACAAACTAAACGTATCTCACAAAATTCTCTTTCTCTGAAATCTCACAAAACTCTCTTTCTCTGAAATCTCGTAAAATTCTCTTTCACCTCATTAACTCACAAACTACTCTTTCACCTCTTTCAATTTACAAACTTATCACTTTTATTCAGAAGCTATGGCATCATCTTCTCACCACAAGGTAGAAGAAGTTACTAATAAAAGTTTTGTTCAATTTTTTGATGATTATTTTGATCAAAGTTTTGATCGGAACTATGGAGAATCTGATCATTAGCCATGGTGATCAAGAGGAAACAAGGAAGCAGAGGAAAAAACGAATTTACATTGAAAGACACCGTGAAGAAGGCCAAGTACGTTTGTGAATGATTATTTCAGTGAAACTCCAACGTACCCTGCAAATTATTTCCGGCGATTATTTAGAATGAACAAGCCATTGTTCATGCATATTGTTGATCGACTCTCCAACGAAGTTCATTACTTTCAGCAAAGGGAAGATGGTATTGGGAGGCTTGGACTCTCTGCACTCCAAAAATGCACAGCGGCGATTCGTGTCTTGGCGTATGGTACTGCGGCTGATGCAGTCGACGAATACCTTCGACTTGCTGAAAGTAGAACTCGGTTATGTTTGGAACATTTTGTGGAGGGGATAATAAATTTGTTCGGAGATGAGTACCTAAGAAGACCAACACCCGGTGATCTTCAACGTCTCCTTAATATTGGAGAGTTTCGTGGATTTCCTAGGATGATAGGAAGCATCGATTGTATGCACTGGGAATGAAAGAATTGTCCCACCGCTTGGAAAGGGCAATATTGTCGTGGTTCGGGAAAACCGACAATCGTTTTAGAGGCGGTTGCTTCGTATGATCTTTGGATATGGCATGCCTTTTTTGGACCTCCAGGTACTCTAAACGATATCAATGTTCTTGAACGCTCACCTGTTTTTGATGACATAATACATGGTCAAGCTCCGGAAGTCACTTACTATGTCAATGGAAGAGAATATCATATGGCTTACTATCTCACCGATGGTATTTATCCGAAATGGGCAACTTTTATCCAATCAATTCCACTCCCACAAGATCTGAAAGCCGTTTTATTTTCTCAACGTCAAGAAGCTGTCCGAAAAGATGTCGAGCGTGCTTTTGGAGTTTTGCAAGCTCGCTTTGCGATTGTTAAAAATCCGGCACTTTTTTGGGATAAAGTCAAAATTGGGAAAATTATGCGAGCATGTATCATACTCCATAATATGATAGTAGAAGACGAACGAGATGGATACACTCAGTATGATGTTTCAGAGTTTCAACAAGGAGACGACAACGGAAGTTCACATGTCGATCTCACGTATTCTACAGATATCCCTACAAATCTCGCCAATATGATGCGTGCTCGAACTAGAATTCGAGATAAACAGATGAATCAACAACTGAAAAATGATTTGGTTGAACATGTATTGTTCAAATTTGGACGTGATCAAGACAACTGAGCTCAGATGCTTCTTAGCAATTATTATCGTTTATTTTAATAATCTTTGTTTAAATGTTTTTTTTTAAAAAAAAAAATTCAATTGTTATCTTTTCATATGTTCTATTTCAACAAAAAAATATTAAGTTTTATAAAATAATGTTTAATAATTTTTTTAAGAACCTTTAATCAAGAACCTTGCAATGGACCAATTAAATGTAGAGGTTTCTTAACAATGTCTCTTAAATCACTTTTTCCACTAAATATCATTAAAAAATCATAAGAGACCTTAATATGGGTTTGTCCAATAATCCTGCTCTTACATGATTGCTACACCGCGCGCGAAGAATGCAGATGTTTCCTTGGAGGATAAAAGCTACTTCATGACTGAACAATTTTTTAGTTTAAATAATTTTAACAATAATTATATTCATGCTAAAACATGCTTAGCTGGTTCTTGCACTAGACTTGTGGAAACATTGAATCGGCCTTATGCTAAAAAGTACCAATGATTTAATTTGCCAACGTAAGATTACTCGAACTATATTTATATCAAACTATTAATATGAGATTTCTTGTTCTCGTAAGATCTTTATACAGTTGATTTCTTTATCATAATATCTCCCAACAAACAGACCTTTGATCAGTTAAACTGAATCGATGATGTAATGTCTAACGTCTTGAAAAAATGATAGGTTCTTGCGTTTAGACAACGTTAAACTATCTTATATATTAAAACAGAAGTCATGACTTGACTTCACGTGTGATTTTTTAAAAAATGGACTATTACTAGAAAGTCATGTTATATTAACTCTCTAATAATCTTATCATTATTATATCTTATGAAAATCATATCTATAATAACAAAGATACGCCTAACAATTTGGTTTTGGTAAATTACTCCACACCTTCCAACTTAGTCACGTAAAATATGTCAATAGATAAAAGTTTAGGAATCTTCTATTTTTATAAGGAAATATGTCAATAATAGTTAAATGCATCCACAATATATTAACAAAAATCACAGATTTGTAATATGGAATATTTATATACCCAAACAAAATTTACACGCTAGATATACTAGATAAATTTATTTCGATGTAAATTTTTAAAATTATATTGTTTTTAAAAATAAATTGTTTAAAAATTCTTTTTTAATAAAATTCTTTATAATATTAATTTATGAAGCTATAAGTTTAGTTTTTAACAAAAAAAAAATTTGAAGTTTATATTATCTTTGCAAATTAAAGTATACTAATATTTAATTAAGCTCTATTTATATTACTTTATCTAAAAGTGAAATACCAATCTAACAAACAATAAAATATAAAAGAAGAAAGAAAAACATGTTTGAAAAACAAGTATAATATAAAAAATTAGAAACAATCTATTTGATTAAAACACGTTTTATATAATATTGTTATGTTTTAAAAAACATTTACTATACATATCATAAATATGTGATTACTATAATATATATCAATTTTACAAGTGAAAGCAAAATGTTTGTATAACTAATTATAAACCAAAACAAACACCCGCGCGGTTGCGCGGGTCAAAATCTAGTGAGAAAGATTAAACTAGAGTAAAAACATCTTTAAAACGTGCCTTAATGAAATCGAAACGGGCGTTTGTTTATTTTAGGCCCATTTACTCTTAAGCTTTTTCTGTCGTTTAGGGTTAGCTTTCTTCTTCTGTGGCTGGAATCAGAGACAAGAGAGAAATCATGGGAGAGCTTTGGCAAACGTTACAACGTTTCAGTCTTGATCTCTTAACTCTTCTGCATTCACTCTAACCCATCTTCTATGAACCCAGTCAAAATCATATTCATCTTCTGAATCCATAGATCGTGTTCTTCCCATCACGAAGAAGCTCGTGGTGGCCGTTGGTCAGATGGATCATCCAACGATTTAACAATGATTACGCAATGGATCTAACTGCTCAATAACTCAGCGCCACCTTTCTTTAATTTCTGTTCATATTTCCAGACCAATAACTCGGGGAAGGTTCATATATTTCGGACCAGGCTGATCAATCATTTAGCTGGAAGGTCAAAATCTGTAACAAAGTTTGTGTAATAGTCTCTTTTCTTAATAGCTGTTTGTTTTCTTTCTTATAGGATAAAAAGTGTCTCCAATCTATTACAAGTTTGCCAATTCTTCTCAAAGGTGTTCTTACAGCTGAGGATGGTGATAATCTGCATCAAACTTTTTTCAAATCAAGATTTCATAAAGTAAAGAATATTCCAATGATCATTCTCTCAGCAAGACTCGCTGTTGAATATGGGTCTGCAAGAATTATAGTATCTAACCATGGAGCTCGTCAGCTAGATTATGTCCCTGCAACTATAATGGCTCTTGAAGAGGTTGCCCTGTAAATGGATTTATTTTATAAATAAAGACAAAATAATTTTTTTCCATTCTTGTCTTTTGGAAATTTTAATTTCATTCCATAGAGCAAACTCAAATAGCAGGTGGTTAAAGCAGTGGAAGGTC
Organism: Eruca vesicaria subsp. sativa; assembly: GCA_932364175.1. NCBI lineage: Eukaryota > Viridiplantae > Streptophyta > Magnoliopsida > Brassicales > Brassicaceae > Eruca > Eruca vesicaria. The sequence goes on from CAKOAT010080710.1 coordinate 549,266, forward strand.
GGCTTCCTGTTTTTCTCGACGGTGGGGTTCGCCGTGGGATGGATGTCTTTAAGGCATTGGCTCTTGGCGCTGCAGGTGTCTTTGTAAGTCCATTCATTATTACACACTCCTAGCTTAGCTCTTGTGCTTTCCTGTTTTCAATCCCTTATATATTCAACTAGAGTCGGCTAGGCTACGCCCGGGATTTTACTATAATTTTTGTTATATGTTTGGTATTTATATTTATATATATAGATGCATGTTATAAAAATATAGATCAATCCTCCATTACTAGATCCAATAGTCTTTGGAATGATGTTTAGCCCGAATATATTGCAAGTTTTAGCAGGTACGGTGGTCAGAGAAAGGGTTATGTCACTCGAAATCAACTATGGGTGATTAATGGTGGTGTGAGTTACATATCAAATGCTGAATTAAATGGAGGGTTCAAGATCTCTACAAGAGGAGGAGTTGTTCATATGAGCAGCTTGGGTTTGGGAATGTCCAGTAGAGGAGGCATGCGCGATTGGATACATGAGCAACACAGAAGTAAGAACTAAGACAGCCTTTTCTCTTTTGATGATTTAAACAACGTGAAGAATTACTAATAAACTGTGAAGGAATTGCTTCTAGCTTCGAGACTTACAAATGTACTCGTATTGTTATAGACATGAGATGATGTTGAGGTGAGTTTTAGAGATAATTTTATTAGTCCCATATACTGTATTTCACATTTGAGCTTCTTTGTTTTTTGTTTAATCTTTGTTCCAATTTGGAATTTGTTTTCACTCCTCTTCCGTTTCTGTATCTTGTATAATGACAAATACATAATAGAACCGAAACAAGAAAGAGAGAGACATGTGTCCCTTTTTGGGTGTTAGCATTTTGTATTTTCAATTTGGGAGGAGAAAATAGAAATAGTTATTTGAAAGAACATGGTAAAATTGAATAACGAAGGTTAGTGTTTGTCCAATTTGAAGCTTCTCTAAAATCAATCTTAAGTTTGCCCAAGATGTTATTTTCCAATACAAAAACATAAAATCTTATATATATAATAATACAATTTTTAGGCTTCTTAGTGCGCCATGTCAGCAGTTTTGTAGGTCTCACATTTATTTTAAAAGCTCATAGCCTTGCTAAAATGTCTACAAACAATACATTTCAGTTTGGTTGACTCGTCTAAGGTGTAGTGTTTGGTCTGCAGGGGTGTGGGTTTAAATCCAACAGCTTACATGTTTTATCTTTATAAGATAAGTCTTTCTTTTTAACTTGAAATCAGTGTTTAGGGCGTCCACGTCAGTAGCTATATGGGTCTCACCAATTTTTTTAATTTTTTTCTATCTCAAGTGGGTATCTATTTCATTTATGTTCTATTCTTTTATGGTCTTCATAATATCCACATAGATTTTATAAAGACTGTGGGCCACTCTGCGTTTAATCATCACTCTCTATGGGCTTCCATCTTATCCTCTCTTTCAAAACTGAAGCTCGCTGTCTGCATTTTTCATACACTCATCTCTTCGCCTCCCTTTTGTTATCTCTTCACCTTTACTCTGGTTCAATGTATTTGTTTTAATTCTGCCATAATTGTTATTCACATTGACTCCAGATTCCATGTCGACGTCTCCATTTCCTTCGTCACAAATCTATAAATATGAACGATAGATATAGTGCTGCTATGGCTGAACAACAACTTATACTTTGTTCTACTCATAATAATGGTGATATGGTATGTGTATCTATTATGTATAAGTAGTGATCCTTTCTACCATAAACGTTTCTTATCCCTTTTACTCATATGGACTCAGTTGTTACAGTGCGGACAAGTGAATCTTTGAGGAGCGAACTTGAGAAATTACAGCTTGCAATTGAGTAAGAAACTTGTGTTTGATCTTGTGTTAAAGCTCCGGTGTTTCATTTTTTGGTTCATTGTTTTTAGGAGACTTAAGGGTACGAAGCTTGACTTTATGAGTTTTTTGGATCTTATTTCGCTTGAAAACAAGTTGAAGGATAGTTTTCATAGAGTCAAGGATCGCGCCGGTGTGTTTGGGAGTGGTAGGGGCGAAGGCGATGGTGGCGCAAAGTGAGGCGAAGATCCTTTTAGTAACTCGGTGGTGACTGAGGAGATTTATCCGCTGGATTCAGAGGTTAGGGTTTGTGATGAGTCTAGGACGGGGGATGTCACGACAGTGGAGTTGAGGGGAGGGGATCGTGTTTTGGTTAATCATACCACAGAGTATAAAATTAAGACTAATGTGATTGATGCATGGGATTTTTGCTTCTGCTAGGAAAGCTGGGATGATTTCTTATGCAGGTGCTTGATTTTGATATCAGGTATGAGTGATGGAACTTGAGTCTTTAAGATCTTTCAATGTTTTTTTGATACTATGTAGTGAATGATAGACAAAGATTTTTTTCTTCTTTTTTCTTTATGAGATAGTAACTTGGTAAAAATTTAGTCTCTGTTGGATAAACACAGTGATCTCTTATGCTCCATCTTTCGTTATGCTTGAAAATTGGTATATGAGAGATGAAGATTGTTTATTTCGTTTAGAGTGGGTTCGAAATTTGTAGAATAATTTTGGAAGCCAAATAATTGGTGTTGTGTCAGTACTTAACTACTGGACGCCATTGATCAACTTCAGCAAACTTATCCATACGTTTTCAAATGATTAATTTATAACCTTTTCCAAAACTATGTAATTACCAAAAGTACAATGGCCTCAGTAAGCTTTGACATTCAAAGTCGTTAGTTTTTATAGTTGAAGAAAAAGAAGAACACTGTAACCAACATAGATGAATAAGTCTGCAAATGTTAGCGTTGGCTCTCAATCAACTTATATATATGTTGGGGTCAAAATCGGTCACGACGGAATCAATGGCTAAAAGTCCCGAAAAAAGCAAACAATAAACTATAGACTTTCTACGAAGATACAAAATTACAGAAAAATCGTATCAAAATATGAAATAATCAAAAAGACTTCCTTGTTGTTGGGGTCAAAAATGGTAACCTCGAAACCAACGTCTAGGAATACTTCTCCTTATATTCTCCGAAAGGATCCGGGTCGAGAAAACGAGAAAAGATCGAAACCGAACAACCATCCAGCTCGCCAGGTGAGCTGGCCCTGCTTGACCGAACAGCTGAACATGCCTGTCTAGCTCGCCAAGAGGCGAGCTGGCCCTGCTTGACCGACAAGCTGAACAGCCCAGTCCAGCTTGCCAACAGGCGAGCTAGCCCTGCTTGACCGACAAGATGAATAACCTTGTCCAGCTCGCCAATAGGCGAGCTGATCCTGCTTGACCAACAAGCTGAAAAGCCATGTCTAGCTCGCCATGCAAGCTGGCCCTGCTTGACCGACAAGCTGAACAGCCCTGTCCAGCTCGCCAACATGCGAGCTGGCCGTGCTTGACCAGCTCGCCTGTTGGCGAGCTGAACTGACCCGTCCAGCTCGCCAACATGCAAGCTGAACCAAACCATCAATGCTCCTCGAATCAATTACTAGACGAACTCGCCCAGGTAGTTCGATCTCTTGTCCAAATTGAACTATGTTCGGCTTGATCCTCGAAAGAGGTACGTAGGCAGTCTTTCATAAGATTCAGTCCAAAATCAGTTAAAACCTTTTTTCTTATCTTTTTCGTCTTTTGTTATCGAGCTACGACTCAAATAGGTTTAGGGTTTTATGTTGCTAGAACTAGGTAACTCGCTGACGGCCCCTGCGGCCAAAACCTTTGTAATCTCTTGTAATGATCGCAACGCTCTTACGCGAATTCGAAATAAGACCTACTTTCTTTATAAATTCATTTTATCATGTTTTCATATTTTCCGCATTTATTTGGTTACTTGTCATTTGCTTTCGCAGAGATCCAGATTCTCTGGAAAATTAGGGTTTTCCTAAGTTTCCTTATTTTACGGAAATCGACAGTATGAATTTCGGTTCGCATAATATATAGAGATTTTAACTGTAAATCATTTAAGTTTACCCAAAGTTAATTTAAAAAAAAAAATATAAATAGTATTTGTCATTTTATATTATAAACAAATTAATTGTAGATACATATTTGATTTTCATATCTTCGAAATTTGTTTTGATGTATGATAAATAATTTTGGTGAATAAATATTGTTAATCTAAAGTTATAATAAAAAAATTGTTTCAACATGTTATATATGTACAGTCATTTATTTTAAATAAAATAAAACTAATAAATAATACAATATATATTTTTAATAAAAATATACAATAAGCTTCATCAAATTTATAATAGGCTGGGGGTGTGAAGACTTATACATGTATGTATACATGTTTTATATAAGTAAGAACTTATCATTATATAAGGTTTTATATTTACAGTAGAATTATACTTATATTTTGAACATTCAATATATTTTTGATGAGGTTTAGTAATATTATATCTAAAACCACATTTAAAATTTATGCAATATTATATAGATCAAATAAAATAATAAAATTAATATAAATATAAAATTTGAAAATATGATAATTAATGTCGGTACAATAAAATCAAATATTTTTTTATCTAAGAATAAATATAACTTAAAATAAGACATTTGAATAAGACATTTTTTATAAATTAATGTCTTTATAAATTAATAAAATTTCAAAATTCCAACATTATTAATTTATAGAACTTTTATTGTGCCTAAGTAAACACTAACCAACCCCATAAAATTCAGTTTTTGAAAAACTAAATCATTGCGAAAACAAAATATGAAAAAAATCAATATATGTGAATTCACCAGCCATTATTATATTGACCTAATCAAGTTGTATGATTTCCAATGTTCCATTCATCATCATTATAAACAATATGAAAATTTTTTTTTAAAAAAAAACAAACGGCAAAATGCCTTGCACACAATTACACAACGAACTAACAACAAAAATGTACTTGGCCCGGTGCTTGCGCGGAGGCTATGCCTCTAGTTATATTAATATTACTGTTTTAATGATCAAAAAATTGAATAAGGCTTTGATAGGTAATTATGAAATATCAAATTATAGATTATAGACAAAATATCAAATTCTTTAATTTTTTTTTTGTAATCTTCTCATATATGATCATTTGATGAATTTATAAAAAAGATATTAACCTGTTGTTATTTATATATTGGGTTATGAACTAAAACTGATTGAATTTAATATCTATTACATGTGAAATATTTGTGAGATATAAAATCACAAAGATTAATATATAATTCGAAATAATAATATTTGTGATAATATTTAAACTATTTTAAAAATAAATTGATAATATATAATCCCCGAGTGTTTATTTTTTTTGACTATCTTTATATATAAAGAAGAAGAAACTCTCTTAGAAGAAGTCATTTATATATTTTTCATGCAATTGCTTATTTTTTCCCTAATTCTACACTATCACCATATCAAGAAAGGAATCAATTTTCTAACGCATCATAAAATTCTGTTTTAAAAACTTGCAAACCACGTATTGCTTATCTTTAAAAATAGTATATTAAATAATTTTTAGACAGATATTGTGTTTACTTCTGTGTTTAAATCACTACTAACAAAATGGTCCGATTGTTTAACCTCTGATGACACATAATCAAACGCAATAATTTTTTGACCGATCAAATGACCTAATTATGACTTTTTCTTTGTCAACTAAACAACTTTGTTGGTCTTACTCACCCTCATTTAAATATCATATTTCTTCCTTGCAAATGCTATTAAATAATTTAATATAAATCTTAGTATAGATCTTAGGCATAAAATCAGAGTGTAATTTTCATTCATCGTCATACTTTTAAGATAATTTCATATGTTAATATTGGGTTTGAGCTTTGGCACAACAAATTGGATTTGATAGTTTATATGCTCATCTTGCAGAGTAATGGTTTGTATCTCAGTTTCGAGAAACCAAGGTTGCTAGCAAAATTAGCTGACACCACTAAGCTTTCAAGGGGGGGGGATGTCAAACTAAGACGCTCTCCTAGATGACTAACTGAACATTTACGATGCTCTAATGGCATACCGAACAGCCACACAAGCAGCGGTTCGGATTTTAGGGAACGTTTAGATAAATATATAGTACGCATGTAATACGGCACAGTCAAAGGTCATCCATTTTGCCAATATGGAAGAAGAGGTTAGGATAATATTATGAAGATATAGTACACATTCCACAAATATGATATTTACAGATATCTTATCTATTTTGATTAATAATATTTTATAAGAAAATCTTAATTGATATTGATTGTATAGTACATTTATTAAATTTG
>CAKOAT010080710.1:555611-567759 GCA_932364175.1 Eruca vesicaria subsp. sativa
CAATATTTAAAAGAAACTATATAAAATAATCCAAAAGTTTAATTGGATAAAATAATAAGTTAATTGTATATAAGGAGGCCATTATTTCTAAAAAGTAACTAGTGAATTTTATTTTTGAAAACCTAATAAGTTATTGGGATAATGTTGTTTATTTAATCTTCTAATATAAAAATATATAAATAATATTATGTTTTGATTCTGATTTTTTACACAAATGATTTTCTATTATTCATGTTCAATTATTTAAATTATTAGATTAAAAATAAATATGTAAAAGAAATAAAAAATACAGGTACATTCAATACATTAAAAATATAAAATAATCAATATTTTGAGTATTAAACCTAACCACAACAGTAAAACTAAAATCTACTTACTATGTATAAAAATTGAGCAAACATTTAAGAGAATGTATGCCATTTCAATCACGAAAATCATGTCATGTTCATACGAACTTATAATCTCTAACAAAATTAATAAAAAATAAATAATATTAGTTATACATAGCCGAAGATGATCTAAAAATGTAATCTCATTATAAAACCATAACCAAAAATAAATATAATTACTAAAATAGTTTTATGTCATAAAATATATATATATATATATATATATATATGACAACAAATAATAAAACCAAAAACAAGTCAGAAAAATAAACAAACAAGTAAAATTAATATAATATTCTTCATCACTTAAAATTTGTTAAAACACAAAAATCATTATTATTCACATCTGTTGCGAATACAAACTTAAATCACAAACCATAAAATCATATAAGAAAATAAAAACTTAGATCACAAGTTAATTTCATCCCGTCCGTAGGGCGGGCCTACCCTAGTATTTAATATGAAAGACAAAGTAGGATAAAATATTGACAACAAAGAAAAGTTATTAAATTTTCATAAATATTTTGGGGGTGAAACAATATATAATTTTCTAAATGTTAATAAAATAAGTAGTAAAAATTGTCATAAAATATATAAAATTTAGTTGTAAAAAATTTAAATTATTTTCTATTTTTTTATCTGTATACCCGCTCGTAGGACGGATTTAATCTTAGTTATATGAATAATTTTGAATATATTTAATAAAAGCATTTTAGTTCGAACCATCTGGTATTTTATATGAATTACTCAAACTATTGAATATTTAATTTGAATCATTTTTAAAATCATCTTACATTATATCTGATTTAATTAATAAATTTCAACAAACTCAACTGAATATAACCAAAATGTATCTGAAATGTATTTTGAGTAATAGTTGGTTGCTAATTTTGTAGTCTCCACCGAACTAAACCAAATCGATTCAAACCAAATTAAATTTGCATTAGTTAACTAAACTTTTCTATCCAAAAACAACCAAGTCAAATACCCTAATGTCAAAGACCAGGCCTTGGTCCAGTTTTCTAATATAATGGGCTCCGTTGAGGCCCATTTATTCTGAATTTTTGGTTATTAAACCCTAACTCTAAGTAAGCAGGCGTTTCCGTGGTCTTCACTCTTTCCTTGCTAGCCGTTTCCATCCAAATCAGCGAGAGAGAAAGTTGAATCGTGTGTAACAGAATGGGTTTCAAGAGGAAGAAGGGTGACGGAGACGGCGAAGAAATGGAATCCGCAGGTAACAAAAGACCGAACTTCAACGGGACGGAGAGGAGGAGGAGCGTGATACTACCATCGATGATAAAGAACAAAGACAAGAGAGCAAAGGTCTACGCGAAGCAGAAACACGAGAAGAAAGTCGAGAAGCAGAAGAAGATCAAAGCTCGTGACGCCGCTGAGAAACAAGCTCTCGAGCTTGGAGAAGAGGTTAATTAATTACAAAAGCATCTTTGAGAATGTTTTTGGGAATAATCTAAACTTCGTGTTTTCGTGTTTGCAGCCTCCACAGAAGATGATACCGAAGACCATTGAGAACACGAGAGAGGCTGATGAGACTGTTTGCAGACCTGATGATGAACAAGTAAAAAAATTTCTTCTTTTTTTTTGAATGTTTTTTTCTTCTCATTAGGGTTGGAATTTGAATTTTTGTAGTTGTTTGCGGATATTGATGCTGATGAGTTTAATCCTGTCCTGAGACGTGAGGTTACTCCTAAGGTCTTGCTCACAACATGTCGTTTCAACTCCACTGTAAGTATTTTTGATCAACACATAAACCTACCACTGTCATGTCTCTCATTAGCTCTCTGTCTTGTCTAGGGGATATTTTGATTAGTTTTAAGTGTTATATGTGCATTGTAAAGACTCAAGTTATACTATAACTTACCACACCAAGCTGTTGTATATTTATCTAGTTAGTTTTGATTGGTTTATATGTTACATGTCCATTGCTGAGATGTAACTTATACTGTAACCTACCATTGTCTCATAACACATTGTATAATTTGTTGTAATTTTTGCTTTTTGGTAATGTTATGCTGTGGCTGTTATGATTTGTTTATGTGCTATTTGTGTATTGCTGAGGCACAACTTACACTGTAACTTACCATTGTGTCATAAACACATTTTATGGTTTTGCTGTGATTTTTTTTTTTTGCTTCGTTTAGTACTGTGTTGGTCTTGTTTTGCTTCGTTCTTGTTATACTATAACCTACCATAGTCTCATAACACATTGTATATTTATTGTGTGTTTTCTCTGTCTAATGTTATGTTGTGGCTGTTTTGATTCGTGTATGTGTTATTGCAGAGGGGACCTGCGTTAATATCGGAGCTACAGTCAGTGATCCCAAACTCTGACTATCGCAAGAGAGGAACTTATGATTTGAAGAAGGTAAATTGCTATTCGTTTCTTTTAGAAAGTTCATCTCTTTGTAACTATGTATATAAACTTATTAGATATATATGGTTTGTTCTGCAGATTGTAGAGTACGCAACGAAGAAAGATTATACATCTCTTATTGTAGTTCATACTAATCGTAGAGAACCTGGTTAGTTTTTCAGACTTTCCTTAATTTCATGTTCTATTATTCTTTATATGGTTTGTTTTAAGCTTTTTTTTTTCTTAATTGATGTAGATGCGCTTCTTATCATTGGTTTGCCGAACGGTCCCACTGCTCATTTCAAGTTGTCAGATCTTGTTCTAAGGAAGGATATTAAGGTATGTTTCTTTACATGGACTAGTGTGGAATGGATTAGTGAGTACTTGATTATGGATGTTAACATTTATTTTTCAGAACCATGGAAACCCTACAAGCCATGAACCAGAGCTGGTTTTAAACAACTTCACAACTCGTTTAGGAAATCGTGTTGGAAGGTAAACTATATAGTTTTTGAATATAATCTTTATTGTCTTTGATCTCTTGTGACTAATGTTTATGTTTCTTTCTTCTCTCAGATTTTTTCAATCACTCTTTCCTCAAGAACCTAACTTCCGTGGTAGGAGAGTTGTAACATTCCATAACCAGCGTGACTTTATATTTTTCAGGCATCATCGGTATATATTTTCACCATATTCTTATACGTTCTGTCATCCTTTTAAGACATATACTAAACAAATTGCAATTATTTTTCTGCTTTAGTTACATATTCGACGTAAAGGAAGACAAACAAAGTGGTACGAAAGGTAAAGATGGTGCTGGTAAAGAGAGAGTAAAACCTCGTCTTCAGGTTAGCATATTGAATGATTCACATCTCTTATCTGTTTTGGATTTATAAGTTTATATAAATATCCCATTAATATTGAAATTTATGTGCAGAAATGTGGTCCTCGTTTCACGCTTAAGCTAGTTACTTTACAGCATGGAACCTTTGACACAAAAGCCGGAGAGTTTGAATGGGTTCATAAGGTAAGAAAATCACCACAAGATTATATTAATATTATTATTGGCTTTAATGCTGTTGTTACTTGAAGTGTTTTGGTAAGTATTTAATTTGTATCTTTCATGTTTTGTGTGTTTCCGTTACAGCCTGAAATGGACACGAGCAGGAGGAGGTTCTTCTTATGATGAAAGCTGCTGTTTTGTGTTTATATTTGTTTGAAGTTTTTACCCAAACCAAAACTGTAGTATACTTGCATCGTCTGCAGAGCTTCACATTTCTTCTCAATATAAGTCATCAAGATTTCGACAATATTGGTCGTGTTTGATTTGAGTCCACCATTTTTAGTATGTGATTATCTGGTTGTGTTACTGATTCAAAATATCATAGGATAGGAACGAGTGAGTGAGGCATGTTTGTTTACGTGTTGCGCGCTCTATTTCTACTTGTCGTTGGTTATTGTTTGTTTTGTTGTTGTGCGACAATGCAAAAAATAGCGATTAAGAATGACTTTTTTTCGTTTGTACTGGTCGCAAGTAGAATTAGGCATCATTACTCGTTACTCGCCTTAAACTTGGTACTTGACTCGTACTCACTTTCAAAGTATTTGATGTTGTCAAGTCAAGTAACAAGGCGACAATTTTCATTACTTGCAAAACTAAATCAAGTATCAAGTATCATTAATATTTTTTGTACTTGCTCGCCCCATTACTTGTTCCATTACTTGCTATTTGTTACATGATCTATTAATTAGTTTTTCATATTTTTCTTTTATTTTACTTGCATTTAGGACTGGACACATACTCACTACTCTTTTTATACTTGTTACTTATTTCGTATCTAATCTTGATTTTTGAATACTCATCGTTATCTAGTCAAGTATTACATAGCAAAAAGTATTAAAAATTTAATTATATGATTTGTTATTACCTGTTGCTTATTTAGAGAAGTCATTCTTGTTATCGTGATCATTATACAATGTTTATATATCGTAATACGCATTTTTAATTTCTCTTTTTTATAATATGAACAAATATTTTGTTTGAAGTAATTTACATGTTACTTTAAGTAGAATAAACAAAACAAACTTTCATATTTATCTCTAATAGAATATTATTTAGTTAATAGTTCTTAAATATTCCGAAAAAACTTGTAAATAGTTTACAAGTACTCGGAAATAGTAAGTAATAGAGCAAGATAAGTAATTTGCAACTCATTTATTTTTGATCAAGTACTCGAAATAGCAAGTACTCGTTTTAAACAAGTCAAGTACAAGTCGAAAATTTTATTATTCGTACAAGGCAAGTCAAGTCGTAAGTACATGCAAAATAGCAAGTACTCGGCTTGCACCTACCCCTAATCGCAAGTGGCAGGAATTTACAACAAGGAAACGAAGAACATTTGTTTGCAAGTGATCCTATAAATAATTCAATTTGAACTCTAGAAAAAAAAAGTTATGTACAAATCCAATAAAAATTGTTAAAACCTAGTACATGACTAGTGGTTGAATCTAAACTATTAAAAAAAGAGTACAAACAGAAAATAGTTTTTAATTTTTTCTTAAATATTACAAAAAATGCCATTGTATCAATGTATTTCTATTACTGTGAATAAATTAAAGATGCTTTTCAGAATTAGTTCCCATATCAAGATATTAAACAGATATTTAAAATTGATTATCATATATTTTCAAAAGATACAATTTAGTTAAAAATTTAAAACAGAGGAATATTATAGATTGTGTGTGTTACTATTATATCATATCGACTTGGGTTTAGTATAATAGATTATCATAGAATCCACCGTAAAGTGATATATAATTCAATCAATAAAAATGAACATATTTTTATTTAATACAGCTTATATATAACTTATTGCATGCAGTAATTATTTATAAGAAAATATCTATAAAAATGTTTAAATTTTTTATGTAAAATATGCATTCAATATCTATTTATTTATTATTAAAAAATAAAATACTTTCGCATGAAAACACAGTGCATATTATAAAAATGTGCTGATAGCAATTTACAATTCAAAAATAAGATAAACTTTCTCATTATATCAATAAAATTATTATGTTTAGAAATTTTTATATTAAACAATTATTTAATATGGATAAATGTTAAAAATATATACAACAATTATATAAAAAATTTTATTTATAAATAAATTAAAAACAAACACTTGTGCGTCCGCATGGGTCAAACTTTAGTTTTCAATAAGACAAACATTTCTTGGATTGATGTTTAAGAGCATTTTTAACTCCATTCTATTGTTTATTCTAAATGTTCAACTTCATTCTATTTTTTCACTCTATAATGGAGTAAACATGGTTTTACTATATAAATAGAGTATTTTTTTTATTTTTTGTTCATTATTTTAATTTTCACTATAAAAATGAAATAGAATTGGAAATGTTTCAGTATAGAATTATTCCATTTTGAAGAAAAAATGGAGTTCTTTTGTGGAGATGCTCTAATGAAATTGACATATTTAAGTACTAAAGCGAATAATATATAAGGCATCACCATTACATTTATACACTAGACCACATGTAATTTAATACTTGTGTTTGTAAATAGGCTGCATCAGACCTTTAACCAGTAGCAACCAGAGTCATAATAATCTATTATATAAAGAAGAGCTGGATCTCTCCTTAGTGTGTCCACGTAGGATGACACCTAGGAAAGTCCACGTCAGATGAGGATTATGTTGTTGGGCCGCACTCCAATCCGACGTTCCAGTTTCTGGTTTTTGATCCTTCGATACAAGTTTCCTCCGCCTGTACAAGTCTTCCTGTAACGGCTTCTCCTTTGATCCTCATTTATATAAAGAGTAGTCTCTGGTGTGAGTTCTTAAACCTTTCAACTTTCCTTCTCCTGTATTTCCTCTTCAATCGATACAAAAAATGAGTTCATCAGGTTCCCAGATTGCTCTTGATTATACACACACATGTATTTGTTTAGTACAAAGTTAAAATTTTGCAGATCCGTCCTCTTTTTTTTTATATAATATAGATTCTTCTATATGTATCCTTAGTTGTGCTGGAATAATTTTATACCCAGTAAACTGTTAATCTATTTGTGTGTTTCTGCAATTTTTTTCCAGTAGCTATGATCAATTCCCCGTTTAATGGTTTATGGGATTGTATGGATTTTGCGTCATCTGTAAAAACCTCCCGCCTTAATGTTTTTCCCCTTTTCCTTGCAGGACACTGTGATTAACGATTTCATCCTGCTAATCGGGCCAACCATTACCGTCCTCAGCCGATGAAACGCCTCCTCTTCCTGTAACACCTTCTCGAGCCTCCTATATATAGAGGTCGTCTATGGTGAGATCTCAGAGCTCAAACGATTTTACTCCTCGATTAACTGGTGAGTATTGTTTCAAACCTATTTCCTTACTTTTTTTCCTTACTCTATAACACAGCTTCATCTTTCTTCATATATGAAAACGTTTCTTCTGTTTTGTATTTGAGACCTTTTCTTATACTATTAATCATCTTCTTTTATCTGAAAGAAAGAAAATCGTTTAAAAAATAAACATATGGTTTGCTCGACCAGGTTTTAAACTTCAATCATAACTCAAATACCTGTTTACAATCTGTTTTCATAAACTAAAGAATCGACATGAAGACACTACGATTTCTCTTTAGTTTCGTTGCTGGTTTTTTTTTTAAATTAGTATTTTGTTTCTTGGACCATGTTTGCATCTTCAGCTATTTATAAAGGAAAACTGTTTAGTTTACAGTCTTAAGTCTTATTTTATAAGCTAATTTGCGTTTCTTGATATGGATGCAGTTAACAGGAGATGTGAACCCATCATATGGAAACCTTGCGGATGGAAGCAGGAGAATTGCCCCCAACAGAAAAGTAATAGATTTAAGGGAAAAGCTGATTATGTTTATGGAACTCAATCTACCGATGAAAAGAGAGTTCTCCAAACTTGCACAATCAGACTTGCGATGAACCGTTCACCCCGAGGATGATAGGTTAAAGGAGGAGGCGAATAGAGAAGGCATATAGAATTTAATTATTCATGTATGTATGTTTATCTCTACAAATGTGTATTTCTTTTATGGTAATGTACTTGTGGCTTCTTGGTTCTTGCAGGTGAGAATACATAATAATTTATCGACCAGGTCTTTTTGGTCAATTGTTTGGTGAGGTCTTCACGAACCTTAACTGCAGTTACATTTGTGAGGTAGTGCTTATATATTGTTTTGTATTCTCTGTTTGCTTAAATTCAAATAAATATCGTAACTGTGTTGCAGAGCATGTTGTTGCGGAGAAACAAACCAAGGGTGGTGACACACTACCCCACCTGGAATCAAGAACGTGGAGAAAACATGCAAACGTCCACGTGAGTGATAAGATCGTTTTCCTTCAATCAGCCCTTCAACACCACTTTATTCTCCCATTATTTAAATTACTTTTCTCTCTTCATTATGTCCAAGCTTTGTTTTGATTTAAATTTCCTCAAACTATTTAGCATTTTCGTTTTCCAATATTCAGTGAAGCGTTGACGGGATTATCATAATTGTTCATGTTGTTAGCTCAAACCATTAGAACTTATTCCCACTAAAACAGTCTCCTGTTTTTTTTCAATTTCAAGACACAAAGTAGACTACAATCGTAGGGATGAAATAATTCTACAAGCAAGTAAAATTAAAACACTCAGCAACCATTTAAAATGTCTACACAACAATTTCAGGTTTTTAGTCTGTGCGATGTCTCTGATTAACGCAAACACACATGAACGATATTAACGTGCCCAAAAATTAACAGATCCTCCTTTCCAATAATATAGTCCTTTGAGTACAGCCAAAATTATATATACACCCATCTTCCTTGCAATAAAATTCTTAAGTTTACTTATCAATCTAATAAACTAACAGCTTGGAAATTATTCACTTTCAACTCAAAATACTACTAATATAAATAAATAAATAAATAAATATATATATATACACGTCTATTTAATAATTTTAAAACTAAAATGAGGATAAATGAAAAGCCTCAATTTATATGTAATCACAGATATATTAGCGCCTAACATTCAAAGTAGTGCATATAGCCTTTAAACCCTTAAAGCTTAAGTTACTAAAACAGTAAGACAAAACGAACACATGGTCATCTCTTCCCTATAAATAATCTATGACACCAATCATCATCGTAAACGCAAAAAAAACCCAAAACACAACCCCAATGAGCTAAGCCTACAAACTATGCCAGTGAACATGATGTCTCTCATTGTCTCCAAAGTTGGTGCAACCTCATCGACTGATTACTACAACCCGATCCTCATTTGCAAGGATAAAACTACAATTCCCTCAGAGCTAAGCGTACAAACTATGCCAGTGAACATGATGTCTCTCATTGTCTCCAAAGTTGGTGCAACCTCATCGACTGATTACTACAACCCGATCCTCATTTGCAAGGATAAAACTACAATTCCCTCAGCGACCCCGCGCTTGCGCGGGGGCTACGCACCTAGTCTCTTTATACTTTGATGATCTGATTCTGTTAATAAATGTGACACTCTTAATAATCTAAACCTGATTCGTATATTCAATGATTCAGCTGGAAATAAGTGGACTGATTTTTTTATTTAGCTGGCGGAGACTGTACTATTTCCTTGAACATACATATTTTGTGGCAGATCATCACAAAAGAGAAGATTAGAAATGGAAAGAAATAAAAACTGAGTGCTCTTGCTATATTTCACTCATGTTCAAATTAAATTACCAATAAAACATAATATTCTCTCTAAACTATTATATAACTAGGTGTTCTCCTGCACCATGTGCAGTAAAAAAAATTAAAATATTTTTTTTAACAAATACTATATAAATTATGTTTAAAATTAAAATTTTATTAATATTATAAATTTTGTTTTTCTTATCAGTCTTTTAATACAAAACTTTGTTTAATTAAACATAAAAGGTAATATAAAAATATTTTTGTTTATTCTAAATTATATTTAAGAATATGCATGTATGTATTTAAAATTACAATCTTAGACATATTTTTTTATCTATTTATTTTAATTAAGTATATTAAATAAATCTGTAGAAACTTTTATAATTATCAAAAACCAAAATTAGACAATATTGATTAAATTTATAAATATATAAGAAATTAATAATTTTAATTTTAATAATTTTCAAAAGGTATACATTTTTGAAATTTTTTTAATAAAATTGTATAATTTTAAAATATATAATTAAATGATATTTTCAAATTTTTAATGTCATATTGGAATATATTTATTTTAAAGATGATTTATGAGTTATTACAATATTTTAAAAATATTTCCAAAAATATAAATCGACATTAAAATGTAATATATGAGTTGTTACCATATTTTATAAAGTTTTCCGAAAATATATATTAACATTAAATGCAATTGTCTATGTCATATTTAATCATAGGCCATGTCAACAATTCTAGTAGACATGTCACCATTTTTTATGTGAAACTGATTCTAGAGATGACATGTGGCAAAATCACTTCGCAAATAATGAATAGGGGATATGTTTTACAAGTTTTATTTGTTTCATACTGTTTGTTTTGTAGACGTCTGAATGAAAATTATTAAGCAAGAAAAAAAAATTGACCAAAAAAATATTTTACATTCAAATTTGTATTTAGTTAATATATAATGTAGCTATTATATTCTATAGTATTTTTGGTAAAAGAAGTATTGAAACATCAAACAACAATTCTTCTGTGAAAGATAATATATTTACACTTTCAGTTTTTATTTATAGAACATCTTATCAAAAGAGACAAAGATTATATTAGATTACAACACCATCATATGGTATGCAAAATTTTGTATTAATATTTTTTTTTAAAAAAAATTATTACTTTATCAACATTTATTAAAAATTCTTATATCTTCATCTGTGATTTTACAACTTTTTTCTCTTATCTACATTTGCATATTTGATGTGTGAGATTCATAATCATAGTCCTACTTCCACCGTGAAGAAGTATGCCCCATCTGCACGTCACTTTTTTCCGGTAAACCTAATTTTTTGGATCTTCACTTCTTTAGCGTCTGGCATTTTAAACAGTCTCCAGAAAAAATTAGCTACCCTTTTTTCATCAAGAAGGAACAATGACAAACCATGGAAAAGTAAATATGAACGAGCTTTCTGATTTCTTTCTTTACTTGGTTAAAAGCTCTAACGTCTGTTTCTTTCTATTATTAAGATTTAAGATTGTTTTTGAGGTTTAGGCATAACAGGAAGGGCCAAACAATGTGTTTAAATCCTCTTATTTTCATGTTCAGAAGGAATATAAACTATAGATACACAATTTCTTATAGCAGTCCCATTAGAGAGTCTTAAAGGGTTCAAAGACCCCGAGTTCATAGGGTTTGGACATTAAAAATAAATGAAAAATGGGCTTTTTTCGTGAACCGTCCCTTACCCATGAACTCGTATCAATGGGGTTCAAGACACGCGTCGGCTTATTGTTGGCTACTCCAAAACGTGGCGTATGCGAAGAAAGTAGGGTTTCCCCGAGTGTCTGGTCATTTGTCACTTTTCCAAATAAAATTAGGTTTTCTTTCTCTGTGGCGACTCATTGTGCGACGCCGAAATCACTACCTTCTCTCCCTCTTCTCTCCCTTTTATCGACGCCGGAGTGACTTATCAAAGATGTGAGGTGACTTCAGAGTAGAGTGACAGTAGAATAGAGTTGATCTGTGGGCTCGAGAGAGATTATAGAGATTTTTGATTTGGGGGTATTCGAAATAGGGTTCTCAATCAAGAAGGGAGTGTCGAGTTAGAGTTATAAATCGACATAACCGATTGATTTAGGGAGATTATAGAGATTTTTGATTTGGGGGTTTTTGAATTAGGGTTATAAATCGACATGCACGATTGATTTAGGGGCTTTTATCGGTTATCTAAACTCGATTTAGTGGTTTAGAGTGGAGGTTTGAAATTGAATAGGGTGTTTAGTTTAATGGTTGTAAACACTACAAGAAATGTGGGTTTTAATAGCATCGTATGATAGCGGTTTTTTCAGTCATGCTATTGTATATCAAGACTTGCCTTTTGTATAGCGTTTGTCTTTCTGAAACGCTATTTTCGTTATCGCGGAAAATAAAAATGTTTAGCCGCGTTAAATTTCTTAGTGTAGGCGGCTTACCATTTCAAAAGTACATATAAACACTATTTTAAATGTATATATCTAAGATTATAATATATAAGTCCACTAGTCGATAGAAATTCATCTCTTTCTTCACTTCTCTAAAAACAAATTCTTAGCTAAAGAAACCCTTCTCCACTGTTTCTCTGAGTAATCGAAGCTTGAAAAGGTATGTTCTCCTTCAATCTTAGCTTCTTTGTTCTTTTCTCATCTATATCGGTT
>CAKOAT010080711.1:1021-21622 GCA_932364175.1 Eruca vesicaria subsp. sativa
TCCGGAGCTGTTTCTTGCTAACTGTTTTGAAAGTGAGGTCCCGAGTCTTTTGTTCGCGACCTGTTTTCACCGATAGGTTACGGTTTCATGTGGTCCTCATTTGAGGGGAGGCTTCTTAATGGGCTCATAAGGCTTCGCAAACGGTTCTTACTATTTGGCCCATTAATTCAGCTAACGGGCTAAATTCGGGCCCAACAGTGTGAAGGTATTGTTCTGCTCTAATGACTCGCGAATAGGCTAAGTTTAGGTCTGGGAGAGGTTCTTCGTCGATGATTTGAGATCGAATGGCTGAGAACCACGACTCATCAAGACCGAATAAAAATTTATGTACCTTTGCATCTTCTTTTCGTTTTCAAAAATTGAAGAAGCATCATAGGTACAAGATAGAGTTATTTGAAAACTTTGCATCTCCTCCCAAAGTTTAGATAAACGACCATAGTAATCCAATACAGTTTGTCCGTTTTGTGTGCAGTTGGTGATCTCGTTCTGGATGAGATGCTTGCGTACCCCGTTTTTAATGGAGAACCTGCGTTTGAGTGACTCCCAGAGTTGATATGCGTCTGAAGCGTGACTCACGGTACAACGTACTTGCGGATCGATCGACGTCCGTATCCAGCCGACGATCATGGAGTTAGCTGCAATCTAGTGAGATAAGTCAGGGTTCTCTAATGGTTTTTTAATTGTACCACAAAAAAAACCCTATCTTTTGTTTCGCTTGAAGAGAATTCCAGAATTTAGTAGCCCATTCTGAATAATCATCTCTTTTGAGAATCACATGTGTTATTAAGGAACCTGGATTATCGGAAGGATGAAGATAATAAGGTGTTTCAAGATGTGTAGAAGTAAGCGAAGGAGACGTAGTAGAAGACGTAGAATTAGTAGAATCCATGATTGATAGAATCAACCACGTGTAGAAAACAATTTTTTTGCGGAAAGTGTATTTACGTCTCAAGAGATTGTTAGTACTTTTGTACCATGTAATGAATAGAAAGCGTGTGTTATATTGATTCACAAGAAGTCGTATATATACTAGGTATAATGGCTAAGCTAAGCAGGAAAATGAAACAAGTGGATAACTACATATAACTTATAGTCATTATCCTAAAGTATTTCATATAATGATATCATTATCTCTATACTTGGTCCTTATTGCTAACGAGTTTATGAAACTCAGAACAGTGGGACTTATCCAAGAGGATGATGAGTCTTTATGGAGGGAGCCGAGTGATGTTTTTAAATCAAAATTCAGCTCCCATCACACTTGTAAACTATAAGAGATGTGGGTCTAAAAATTGATTGGGCTAAAGGAGTATGGTTTCATTTACAAACATGTAAGTTTTCTTTTATTACTTGGGTTGCAGTCCACAGCAGACTATCTACGGCTGAGCTTTTGCTGTGATGGAACGCCAATGCTAACGCAGATTGTGTTCTATGTGACTCTCAGCTTGAAACACGAAGCCACTTGTTCTTCAGCTGATGTTACTCGGAGGAAATATGGAAGAACCTCACCGGTAATCTACTGGGATCTCGGTATTCTAGTGGCTAGCGGGATAATTTAAAATGTTTAACAGATCATGCATTCGACTGTACCACTATTTTTGATATGTTCTGCTTTTCAAGCTGCATTGAGCTTGCTGTGGCGTGAAAGAATTGACAGACGGCATGAGGACCCCTCTCGTGCTTCAACTCTTGTTGCAAATCTCATTGATATCAGAAATCAGTCTGCCTCAAGACAGACTTCACGAAGATATGACCAAGCTATGATACTCTAGTTTGCATCACAGTAATAAGTAGATATTTTTTATTTTCCTGAATTTTTGTTTCAACAATTTCCAAACTCGTTCAGTTTATAATTACATATATTATAACAAAAAAATTTATTCAAAAAAATTCAACATTCATTCAAAAAAGTATGTAAGTGAATAAAAATGAATCGATCAGTAATGAAGTTACATAATATTTAAAGTGTTTATTGTCTTTTATAAACTTTATTCGGTGAATATTTACCTAGTTTATTTAAGGGCATTTTTCTTTAATGAATAAAATCAAATATTTGCCGTAAAAAAATGAAGGGCAATTCTTTAAAATAGTCTTTTTAAGTTTTTTTCACAAAAATAGTCTTCAAAATAAAATGACCAAAATAGCCTCTTTTTATTTTGAAATTTGTAAATTTATTTTTTATTTATAAAATTTGAAACCTTAAACCCAAAATCCCACCCCTTAACACTAAACCTTAAGTCTGGAATAGTTAATCAAAAGTTATAAGGGCATATTTACCTTTTAATAAAAATTTATTTTAGTCATTTTTCACTTTGAGAGCTATTTTGTGAAAATAAACTAAAAAAACTATCCAAGAGAATTTCTCAAAAATGAAGCAATGGGCCAGCGTTTGAGCTCCAGTTCGATGTAGGTGTTTGGATCCCAGATCTGAAGAGGTGATGATGCAACAGTGACTCTCTCAACCCTACCAGTGGCTTCCTATCCGAAGGGCTCAGATCTATCCGAATCGTATGCTTCGATTCATGTAGGCGCGTGAAGCGCGTGAAAACTCATCCTTGGTTCTTTGTCTGAATCGGGTCGTTTTGGGTGGGGTGGTTAAGCGAGTCATGTGGATCTCATGTTTGATGGTTGTGGGCTTTGTTCCGGCTTCTTTTCCGGCAAGTAGATCGGGTGTTATTTTTAGTTATGTGATGTTCATGTTGTCTAGATAGTCTTTTGTCTGTTATTTCTCTCGGAAAATTAGTGGACTCTCTGGTGGTTTTTGGTCATAGGCTTGTAGTGTTTTTTTGGTTCTTGATGGTGTGAACGCTTTCCTGTATGTAGCTGCCAGTCTCCTATTGTGTGTTCGGTGGTTGTTGACGGGTTGACCTCATTGAACTCTAAATCTGTTGAGATTGGGGTGATCTTTGTAAGCCTTTTTTTGAGGCGTAGCTAGGACGCAATGAAGTTGTGTCGCTACCATATCCGAAAGAGAATGTGATTTTAGAGTGGATCTATCTTGTCAGGTTATAAAATCTGATTTCGTTGGTTTAGAGACGTGTGCTCTTGGTGTTGTAGAAGTTGATGTTATCGTTCAGTGGGCCGAGGGCGACAATGATAAATCTCGTTGAAAGGCTATTGCAAGCTTAGTGTACTATTATCATGGAGGGTTGCAAGCTTAGTGTACTATTATCATGGAGGGTTTGAAATTTTCTTTATAGTAATGTATGTGTTATCGTTCTTTGATCATGTAAGTTGTCTTGTGTGGGCTTTAGTTGCCGGTTTCTTTGGCTTCACTTGCCTATTCCTTGGGTTCTAGTTTGTATTAATGGTTGTTTTCGATGAATGAATATTTTCAGTGAAAGAAAAAAAAAAAAAAAAAGAGAAAAACTAATAATAACTTTTGAAAATGAAAAAAAGAATGGACTTTGATAAATAATTGAAATATTTGGTCCTTGAAGAAGAACATTTTACACTTTCAGCCCCTCTGGACGGCATCGTCCGCTCTCCTTCCTCCTTTGCCCCCAAAAAAGCTGGAGAACCATGCACTTCCCAACTTCCCCTTTAGTAATCCATTCTCCGTCACCATTTTCTCCGATTCGTTTTCGTCTTCTCCTCCTCCTCCTTGGCTAATCCCTTCCTTCTGTTTTCAATGTGAGATCTTCTTTCTATGTTATCGAATCCATCTCTTTTAATCGCTTATCTCAAATGATCATAGTTGCAACACTTTGATTTTAGATTCTCACCTGAAAATGCAATTATTCCGGTTTCGAATCATGTCGTACCCAATTCCACTAACCTAGATTTTCATTTCATCATGTGAATCGAATTGAGGAAGCCCTTGATTATTCAATTCCATTTCCATTTTTCAGGAATTCTAGAGACAGGGGATCATCTTCGTCTTCTTCTTCAAGAGAAATGGATCAGTATTATGAAACGAATGTGAAGAATCGGATACAAGACCTTGTTCGTCTTATCAAAGTCGCGCGTGTCTATAGAGAAGACAATGTCCCTTCCCTTATCCAAGAGGTTCCAACACCCTAGTTTAATCCTTATGTGCAAGTTTCTTTCTTTTTTCTTGAACCAATTGATTTGTTTATCTTTTCAGGGTCTTTATCTTGGATCCTTTGCGGCTGCTTGCAACAAGACCTTCTTGAAATCCTCCAACGTTACTCACATCTTAACCGTTGCTAGCTCCTTGACACCTGCCCACCCTGATGATTTCGTCTACAAGCTTGTCAGAGGTATAAAGGTTTCGCCTTGCTATCTTTCCATATGTTTTCATGCCCTTTTGAGATGAAATGCATTGCTTTTGCTTGTGTGTGTGAATAGTTGTGGATAAGGAAGACACGAATTTGGAGATATTCTTCGATGAGTGTGTTGATTTCATTGATGAAGCTAAGAAGCTAGGTGGTAGCGTTCTTGTCCATTGCTTCGTTGGAAAATCACGCAGGTTTTTGTTTCTTTCATGTGCTTGAATTACTTTGGTATATTCAGTTTGGAACATAGCTTGTTTGGTTTAATGGCGCTCTGTTTACTGAATGTTTTGGTCATTGCAGTGTTACTATAGTTGTTGCTTACCTCATGAAGAAACACGGAATGAGTTTAAACCAAGCATTGGAACATGTTAAGAGCATTAGACCCGTGGCTTGTCCTAACGCAGGTTTCATCAAGCAATTACAAGATCTCGAAAAGTCTTTGCAAGGTATGTCTTTTCTCTCTATTTCTCAACTCATATGCTCTATGACTGTCTATGATATCTTGTGGGGTCTTCTGTGCTTGCAATGTCTGTGGTGAATCTTTAATTAGAGGTTCTTTACTTTGCATCTCTGGTGCGCAAATGAGGATTTGAGTGACCAGAACTAGTAGGATGAAAATAAGTCTTACTTACATCTTCCTTCTCTCTCTATAATAGGGGATCAAGAACCGATTGCACATTGTCAAGCGTGAAGACCCCCACCAAGATCGTACCTTTTGGAGGAAATTTGTAAATCTCACTAGAAGCCATCATATGATTGTTTTGTTGTTTCTCCTTCACCTCCCAATCAAAAATCATGGAAACGCCTCTGTAAAGCTCCACTTTTTCATGAATGTCATAGTCAATACGGTAAAACTAAAAAGCAAAAATAAAATAAAAAGTCTAAATGTAGTGAATTATTTTATTTATAACACAACCATACATTTTCATATACTGGATATGTATGCGTTGCTGTGTTGTATACTTTGTCAAAGATAAGATAGAGATGAGTATATAGAAAACCAAGAACGAGTTAATATTCATCTCTTGTTATTACAAAATTTCCTTGTACATTGTAACGTTGTGTTATATAATCAATTTTCTCTCTATTGATTTTCTTATATTCATCAAACTTGCATTAACGCAAAGAAGATGAGCGAACTAACTAACAAGTAAAAGAAATAAAAGTAGTTGAGTGTTAAGTTAAAGAGCATGTCGAAAACAAGAAACATAAAATGAAGTGATATAAAAAGCAAAGTCGAATATCAAACATCTAGTAAAAAACTGTAATGGCGAACTCAACCAAAAGATTAGACAAGAAGGTAGCCATAATAACCGGAGGAGCAAGAGGGATCGGAGCTGCCACGGCTAAGCTGTTTACAGAGAATGGTGCATATGTCATAGTCGCGGATATATTGGATGAAGAAGGCGTCCATATGGCAGATTCCATAGGTGGGTGCTACGTGCATTGTGATGTATCCAAGGAGGCTGATGTGGAGGCGGCAGTGGAGCTAGCCATGAGACGTAAAGGGAGGCTGGATGTGATGTTCAACAATGCTGGAATGGCTGTGAACGAAGGTAGCATCATGGAGATGGACATTAAGATGGTAAACAAACTTGTTTCAGTCAATGTGAATGGTGTCTTGCTTGGCATCAAACATGCCGCTAAGGCCATGATCAAAGGTGATTGTTCTGGTCTGGTGTCTAATCAAATAAACTTTTGTTACCTATGTCAATAGATTACATTTATTTTTTGTCATTTGTCACAAAAATTCAAAATTAAGTGTTTGAGGTCAAGTAAATAGGTTTTCTTTTTGAGTCTTCCAAGTCACTTGTTTTTGTTTTACTGATTAATGTTTTTAGTTTTCTACATATGTGTTAAACGGTAGCCTAATTTAAATTATGAGACAACTAAATATAGTTTTGATGCATCTAAAAACACAAAGGAGGAGGAGGAGGGTCGATAATATGCACATCAAGCTCATCAGGAGTAATGGGAGGACTTGGAGGTCACGCTTATACGCTTTCAAAAGGAGCCATCAACGGGCTGGTGAAGACAACGGCATGTGAACTCGGCTCTCACGGCATCCGTGTGAACAGCATCTCTCCTCATGGAGTTCCCACTGAGATTTTGGTCAACGCGTATCGTACGTATCTTCACAATGACAAAATCGATGCGGCTGAAGTCACAAAGACTGTGGCTGAGAACGGAAGTTTACTGACAGGAAGGGCTGGTACTGTAGAGGATGTGGCTCAAGCAGCTTTGTTTCTTGCAAGCGAAGAATCGTCAAGATTCATTACCGGACATAACCTGGTTATTGATGGTGGTTACACATCTGCCACTACTACCATGAGACATATCTACAACTAATTATAGAAATACAAAATAAATATTTTCTGGGGATTTTTTAACTGATACTATTTTGTCTCTAATTTGCATTCTTAAGATGAAAGCCAAGTAATAACATATGTTCTTATTATCTTATGATTTGTTTAACGTTATTAATGGTTTAAGCAATACACTAGATTTTGACCCGCGCAACCGCGCGGGTGTTTGTTTCATTTATAGTTAGTTATATAAATATTTTGTTTTCACTTGTAAATTGGTATATATTATAATAAGCACATATTTACGATAGGTATAGTAAATGTTTTTCAGGCATAATAATATTATATAATATGTATTTTAATCAAATAGATTGTTTCGTATTTTCTATATTATACATGTTTTTCAAACATGTGTTTGTTTCTTCTTGTATATTTTATTGTTTGTTAGATTAATATTTCATTTTTAGATGAAGTAATATAAATAGAGCTTCATTAAATATTAATATACTTTAATTTGCAATGATAATATAAACTTGGAAAAAATATTTGCTAAAACTAAACTTATAGCTTCATAAATTAATATTATAAATAATTTTATTAAAAAAGAATTTTTACACAATTGTTTTTAAAACAATATAATTTTAAAAATTTACATCGAAATAAATTTATCTAGTATATATAACGTGTAAATTTTGTTAGGGTATATAAATATTCCATATTACGAATCTGTGATTTTTGTTAATATATTGTGGATGCATTTAACTATTATTGACATATTTCCTTATAAATAATAGAAGACTCCTAAACTTCTATCTATTGACATATTTTGCGTGACTAAGTTGGAAGGTGTAGAGTAATTTACCAAAAACAAATTGTTAAGCGTATCTTTGTTATTATAGATATTATTTTTCATAAAATATAATAATGATAATATTATTAGAGAGTTAATGTAACATGACTTTCTAGTAATAGTCCATTTTTAAAAAAATCACACATGAAGTCAAGTTGTGACTTCTATTTTAATATATAAGATTTAATCAGTTTTCTGCCAACTATGTACATAAAAAGATAAAAAGGAAAAACAAGTAAAATGAGTCTTTACGGGGCTTTGAACACTAGTTTAGGAGGATCAGATGCTGTACATTACCAGGAGAAATACTGATTTTTTATTGTTTCTATGGACAAAACCATATTTATTCAAATTTAAGGGGTTGCAAGTGCCACCCATCGATGTAGGTCCGCCACTGACTGTATAGTACTTCGTAAAAGATGGGAAGCAAACTCAAAATAAAATAATACGGAATACTCTTGCCAGATAAAAGTAACAAACATATAGATAAGCTTCAAACAGAGAGAAGAGAGTGTGTGCTGCAACTAAATTCATAATACTTACACCAAAAGTTATCATATACTATGTTCAAAAATTAATGGCTATAAGTTTCATGGGCCGTCAATTCTTTATTTAAAGTTTAAACCCATCGTACCACCCACTGAAAACGTTTGGGTCTCATACAAAAAATAATATTTGGACTGAATTGGAACAAAAATAATGACATAGGGGTTATATTACAATTAATTTAAAGTTGCTTGAACTTAAAACCCTAGAGTCTACTATTTATCGAAAAACCTCTGCTTCGTCTTCCTTCCTCTCTCCTTTCTCAGAGCCGTCGCTTTTGTGGAAGTCGGCGGAAATTTATCAGTCATGATGGAAATACGAACTCCCAAGACTCACAAAGCCAAACGTGTACTCGAAAAGCGAGCTCCTAAGCTTGTAAGTTTTCTCCAATCTCCTTCCTATACGTTTGTTTCTCTGACAAAGAACAAAAACTTAATCGTTTACACAAGAGAATTGATTCATGTGGATTTTGATTTTTGTATTGCTATCTATGGAGAATTTGTGAAGAATCGATTGAAAGTTATTAACTTTGTTTTTTGATTGGGTTTGTGTAGGTTGAGAATGGGAAGAAGACATTGATACTTCATGGAACAAAGACAAGCGCTACGCTTAGCGCTGTGTTGATGGAGCTGTACCGTTTGAAGAAGGGAGGCGCCATTAAGTACTCGAGGAGGAATGAGAATATTAGACCCTTTGAGAGTGGTGGTGAAACCTCTTTGGAGTTCTTCTCTCAAAAAACTGATTGTAGCATTTTCGCGGTAAGCTTTTATCTGTTCTTAATTGAGTGTAATTTGAAATGCTTTGGCAGCTGTGTGAGCTTAGTTTTGTGGTGGCAACTATTGAGTATCTCTGCATAAGATTTTGATTCTGTCAGATGGTCATCTTGTCTCTGTATGAATAGCAAAAATATTCAACATTTTGCATAGTTTCTTGAGTGTTGTAGACATGTTTGTTATTAATTTTTATGTGTTCTTAACATAATCAATTTGAAACGATTTGATCTTTGTTTCCTGGCTGTAACTGTTGAGATCTGTTTATGTAAGATGATCTCAGTGTATATGTTATGGTGATATATCCTGTGATCTTGGTTTATTTGGCCATCCTTCTACTGGTTTGTTTGTCTTTTTATATGTTCTTATGGGTTACTGGTAGAAGATATAAGCTTTATTTATTATTAGCTGACTTTATCTCGTACTCAAAAGGATCCATATGGAAATGTACCAGCAAGCTTACATTCGTTATAGTGAATCCTAACATTGGTTTGGTGGATGTTATGTTGCAGTACGGCTCTCACACAAAGAAACGCCCTGACAATCTTGTGCTCGGGAGAATGTATGATCACCATGTCTATGATCTTATAGAAGTTGGGATTGAGAACTTCAAATCTCTGCTATCTTTTTCCTATGACAAGAAAATAGCACCTCATGAAGGATCAAAGCCTTTCATTTGCTTCACTGGGGAAGGTTTTGAAAATGTGCCAGAGCTCAAGCAGCTTAAAGAAGTCCTCACTGATCTCTTCCGAGGCGAGGTGATCTATTTTTTTTCCCCTTTAATACATATTGTTGTTGTCAAACGTTTGATTGTGTATTTTGCTTATCATAGAACCTGAAAGAAGTTGAATTGTTTTGTTTGCAGGTTGTGGAGAATCTAAATCTTACTGGATTAGACCGTGCTTACATATGTACAGCGATATCACCAACTAAGGTTTTCCTTACACACTGTGCAATTAAGCTGAAAAAGTCAGGGACCATTGTACCTAGAATAGAGCTTGTTGAAGTAGGTCCATCCATGGACTTGGTTATCCGTCGTAATCGTCTTCCCAACGATGGCCTAAGGAAAGAAGCTATGAAATCATCCAAAGATAAGCCCAAGAAGAAGGTAAATACATTTTGGTAGCTTTTTGTTAAATTTGATAGAAACAGATGACCAAGGATTCATTCTTTGTTCCTTCTACAGCTCAAGAATGTTGATCAAGATGATGTACTAGGGAAAAGAGGGAGAATTTTTATTCCTGAGCAGGAGGTAAATAAAAAAAAGCACATGAAATGACATAATGTGATTCCCAACCTAAATTTTTTTTTTATCTTTGTGTGCAGATTGGCAAAAAACCATTGCCGGATAAATCCAAGGGAGTGAAGAGAGAGCGTAGAGAGGGTAAGCTGAAGAAGAATAAGGAAGAAGGGTCTGCTTCCAAAAAGCAAAAAGAGTCTGAGTAACTCACAAAACCACCAGTGGCTGGCTGCATCAAAGACAGTTTCAACTTCAAGAAGATTAGATGATTTTGCAGTGTAACATGTCTTTTTTAACCTATCCCAATGGACTCTTCTACTTATGAATGTTTTTTATACGCTGAAAATACCAATTTTTCTATAAAATTTTGATTCTATTATGAAAAAGAAATCAGTGTGAAGTTCGAGTTTATTGGACTTCATATCTTTGGTATGCGCCGTGTTAATTATACTGTTTAGTAAGACTCGGCCAATTCCAAAGGAAATCCAAAACACCATGTGTGATTTCAAAAGTTATACCTTTTCTACCAAATTTGACAATATTCAACCGAATCCGTAAAAATATACTTTATTGTATTTCATATAATGATGTAGTTGAATTATTATTTTTCACTAATTTAAATTAGTAGTTAAAAATAAATTTATAAATTAGCTAAAACAAAAAGAAATATATAAGTTAGTCAAAACAAAATATTTATATGAAAATGAAATAAAAATTCATAATATAATATTTTTAGAAGTATACATAAATTTAGACATAATAAAATATTAAGTAATTATTAGAAAAAAATAAAGACTAAAATTATTAAAATTAAAAAGATAATATATAATATTTTTGGGTGCTGTAGTTGGAAATGGAAGCTAAAATAGAACAATAAATGAGACTTCAAAACACCAAAATATAGTTTGACTTCATTTCTGATGGGATTCAAAATTATATTATCCCATCACGTTTGGTGTTTTATGAATTATGGAAAGAAGATAAATACAAAAAATTATACAAATTTATTGTGTTTTATTAAAAAGTGTGAAAAAACTAGAATATGGATCTTTTAGGAACAGAGTATTATTTATTAGTTTAAATAATAATTAAAAATAAGTATATAAATTAGTTCAAGCAAAAGTGAATAAATATATAGCTTAGTTCAGACAAAATATGTTTATAAAAATCTAATTAAACGTTGAAAACATAAAAAAGTAATATTTAGCATTACAAGTTCCTTTTTTTATTGTGAAATCGAGAGACTGAAAGATTCGTAATACATACACACGTATATTATCGATATTATTACCATCACTACGATTTCAAATGGTGTAGTAAGGGATGTGCAGACCTTCATGGAGTTCTTCCGCACTAAATTCACTATTTAACTTTTCTAGTTTAAAATTTTAGATAACGGAAAATTTTGCATACAATTCAATTTTTTTTTTTTTTTATCTTTTTTAACAATATCGAGAGATATGTATGCATATCTCATCCGCTATACATTTAGTGTTGTTTATATGTTTTTTCTTTTCCTGACCAATAAATGATTTTGTTACAAATATTTAATTTTAAAAATAGATTTACATGCTTTTATAAATACAATAATTTCATTTTCTTTTAATTACAAATTTAACATTATAAAAACTATCATTGTCTACTTATTTCTTTTTTTTGTTATATAGTTTTTTTGGTCAAAATAATTTTAAATTTATTTAAATTATTATATTTATATAATCTGTGTTTCAATTATGATATTTATTATACAAATATATAG
The DNA here is from genome assembly GCA_932364175.1 of Eruca vesicaria subsp. sativa. Taxonomy (NCBI): domain Eukaryota; kingdom Viridiplantae; phylum Streptophyta; class Magnoliopsida; order Brassicales; family Brassicaceae; genus Eruca; species Eruca vesicaria. The sequence goes on from CAKOAT010080711.1 coordinate 12,731, forward strand.
TAATATAATTTAAATATGTATACTAATGGAAAATATATATTTCATTAAACTTTAATGTTTTCTTATTTTAATTTCAAAATTTCAGTAACCTGGTTTTAGTACAATATTTATTATATTTATATATTGTGTTTTGATTTATTTTACTAATTTTTTTCTTATTTAAGTATTTAATTTATTTCCTTTGAACTGTCTTTACCTTTCATAAATATAATAAATGTTTGATAGATATGCATTTCTCCTGCATGAACTACACTTATTTTGTTTAATATACATGATATGCTCGATTTGGACCGATTAAACCGTTTTTAAACCTAAATCATCATCCCTTAGTTTTTTCTACAATATAACAAATTGGAACTTTAGACTCGACAATGATAACATAACCCGCACGCTCAGAGCAACAATGATCAAAGACTTGTTGTGCAATCATTAGTTGTTTATTATCATGTAATCACCAACAATTCACATCACATTTCTTCATTTGGAAATTCAGATTCTTCTGTGAGCGTACAATGCCATTTTTTTCTTGAGAAACTACTGTAAGATAATGTTAAATTTTTTTTGTATAATGGATCGTCGTCGTCCAGTTGTCATTAACACTGGCTAACGTAACACTCTATTGTAGCACTATTATTTCCACTTTAAGTTTTTTTTCACAATAAGATAAAAAAAGTTCATAATAAACTAATATAAACTTTTTTTGAAGAGGGTGATACAAAGCTTAAACATAAGTTGTAATGCTGTGACTAAAACCTTATTAGATCACACCTCAAGCAGGCTTAAAACTTATTGTTTAAAAAAACGAGATGTAAAAGCCAATATACATAGATGTATCTTTTTATAGATAATAAATGATGTTGAAAAGGTATGGTGTATAGATAATATTTATAATTGTGGACAAGTTGTTTTTTTGCCAATTATGTGGCAAGTTGTTTGTATAGATTAATATAGATGATGTTGCAAAAATTATTATGCTCATAATGATTCTTCCATTAGAAATGTAAGACGAATACACTGGGCACATAAACAAATACTTATAAATTATTATCTTTGATCAAAGGCATTCTAATAAACACTTATATTTTGGCAAAAAAGAAACAAGTACTTATATATTGCTTAGATTGTGTGGTTCCACGTATGATGCGATCATTTTTGCTCTTTTCCATAGCTTTTTTTGGTGTGTGTGTGTGTGTGCATTCAATTAATTAGTATCATTATTATAACAAATTTCTTTGTCAAAAAGTATTATAACCAAAGTTGGTACCTTAGTCGTATAAACCAATACATTTCTTCTCGTGTATTTTAGGTAGACTAGTAGGGATTAGAACTAACGGTGGCTGAAAAAAATATTACGCAAAAAGGTTGTATGTTTTTAACTCTGATTTTATACAAATTAAAAATGAATTTGCAAACAACAATTCTACATGTTCATATCTAATGGTTGTATTTGCACTACACTAAGCTATTCTTATACTGAGCCTTCTTCTGAAAATTAACAATTGATGGTTTTGCATGTACTAACATGAAGATTATATAAGTTTTTCTATTAATCTACATAAATGTTGATCAATTATATTCTAAGTGATTCGTAAACCAGATCTCATGGTGTATATATAAGACTAAAAATACTTCTACAAAGATTTGTTTATCATGTGATGGAAAATTAAGGATTTAGATCCCAATTTTTTCTAGTAAGTAAAAATAAGAAATACTAAGAAAATGTGAGTTTTAACTAAAATAATTATATATTGTTGAAAATACAAATATCATCTCTTAATTTCAGTTTAACTATGTGTCGTAGTTAGTTTAGAGGAATCCCTTGACATTATTATATAGTTTACTGAGTATTGCGGAATGCAAAGCTCGAATCTATAAAATTGAGTAAAGCAAAGAAAACAACAAAAGGATTGTGAGTTTTGATGTAATAAAAGTAATCACAACAGTAAAAATTGGTTTCAAAGCTTTAAACAAATGAAGAAGCCATTTTGGAAAATTTGCAAATATACATAAGCATGCAAACTCAACAAATAGGGTTCACTGAAATGAGTTATTAAACGCAAAACACTAAGTATATTCATTGAATAAGTTATAAATCTAGCAACCCAATAGACTCAACTTTTGCTAGTTATTATATGTTTCAGATACGCATTAAACCGAGAAATTAAGATTTTCATTGTACTCTCCAAGTAGCAGTTCATGAAACGGATTCATCACATCGTAGGTTCACAATTCGCTACGGATCAGATTACTAATTGAGTACTATTCTAAGAATTATGCGCTGAACACAAATAAAGGTTAAGAACTTGGAAATGAAACCATACTAACATCGGTATCAAGGTAACATACAATGTACCAACTGAAAATACACAATTTAGCAATTAGTCTACTCAAACATTACGAATTGTTTAAGGCGGTGATTGGTTGAGATGTTGTAAACATTTTACTGTAAAATTTTGTTTGTAAAAATTTTGATGTAGATGAAGAGAATGTGCTATAAAATTAAATGAGAAAATAATAAAAATGAAAAAAAAATCTACATCAATATTTTTTTTACAGTTTAATAGTGTTAGAAAATAAGGTTGCTACGTTCATTCTTTTTTTTCTTTGATTTTAATTTAAAAAACTTCATAAAATATGATTGGATTTTTTTATGGTTATAGATGGAAATCAAACATTTGATACATCCCAACCAATCACTCCAAACTTGCCTATATTAATTCTTGAACAAAACCTGAGAATTTTTTCTTCAATCTCCCAAATAGTATTAAGAAATATACCAGAATTAAGTACATATAATGTTATTCTCGTGTTAACGAAATATAATATTTAACCTTAATTAATAATAATAGTCCATACATTATTTATGAATACTACCAAAAAGTTACAGTTAGGTTATTGGGGTTTACTAGTGAGTTATTGAAAATAAAAATAAAAATCAGCTAGAAAATTTGTCACAGGTTATACTAGTTAAGAGTAATATTGGTTAGTATTAAACTGAAAAAGTTAAAAATTTTGTGATAAAATAGTTATTGGCTAAGAGAATGGAGTTTCGATGCTTTTATTATATGTTTGGAATGGACAATCAGATTTTTTCTGCCATTGAAATATGAACCATAACTTGACTTCATCATTAATTAACAAAGCCTGATTTGTGTTTCCATTTCCTTTATTGTAAAGAATAATAACCAAAACAAATTAATAACAAGTTATGTTCGAATTACAAAGAAATTTGGGATTTAAAGAAGCGGCTAATCGAACGAGAGGGAATAATAATCACTCTAGAGGTGGAATACAAACCATGAGTTATAAGATAAGCTTAATTAAAGCAAGCAACCTAAGTAAGTAGAACCACTCGTTTGACGGTTCATAAGATAATTATTATGCTCCATTATGAGTTTTATATGATATTTGTTGAATCTAATTTTAAAACGAGAGCATTAATAAAGAAATGGGAGGAGGCACGGTATGTCGAGGGCAATATCTTAATCAAGTCTAATGAAACACCATGACTACTCGGACACGAGTTGACGTAGACCACCGATTTAGAAATATATATATAAATAATACATTCTAGTAAAAGAAAAGATAATTAAACAGTTGTTTGTTGTTAACACATAAATAATTAAACTCGTACAAAATAAAGTGAACTTTGCTTACTAGTATTATCATCGCCATAAGATAAATTCGGTAAGGACAGGATGCTAATTAATATACGACTTTTAAACTCAGCAACACAAGTTTTTTCCTCTTAACCACCAGGATGATTTTTATTTTTGGTGAACTAACAGGATATTCATTAGGAGATCAAAAATTAAAAATATAAAAACATAAAGAGCATTGTTAACCTCACTGTGTATTTTCAAACTTCATTTATTCTTCAGTTCTAATTGTTTTCATTTTCATACTGAATTTAAAATAAAATTACTCCGAAATACATATAGCAGTATTACAATATTCATTATTCTATTTGAAAGAAAAATAAAGTCTACTTAAAGTAAAAGTCACTCACATTTTAGAATTATTATATTTTGGAATAAAAAACTAGTCATTTTAGTATTAGAAAACATTGTTAATTGTCATCTACGCATGAGAAAATATTATTTCTGTCACATTGTTTTATATTTTATCAATTATTGATCTAAAAATCGCTTGAGGTTACTTGTTTGATGTAGTGGAACGAGTACCTAACTAATAATAATCAAAAGTAAATTTTGAATTAATTTTTATTTTTTTAATAAAGTTGTATGTAGTATGTGATAGATTTATGTCAACGCTAGTTACGCTACTAATAAAATCAACTTGGTATAATGGTTATTGTCATATTTAAACGATGACTACTGAATGAAACAAAAAGCAACTTTAGTTTTAAGTTTTAACTATAACCTGAGTGAATTGAGTTTTATAGCCCTTAATATGTAATCTATCAGCTCATGCAGTGAGGATGGTTATACGTGACCGAGCTACAATGCTCAGTTTAAAATAATGAGAGTTTTTGGTGCAGATCTTAAGTTGGAAGGAAGCAGACTAGCAGAGTACGTTTTGAATGTAAAGCGTTATAGTCACACCGCTGATGCCTATAGATCTTAGATTCCAGTCAAATAAATAAGACTATTAGTGAAATACCTAATCTCTGAAATAGTAGTAGTGCATGTGAGAAGGTTTAGGCGATCGAACTCATTTAGTGAATCGGTATAGCTTAAACGATCTCTTAAACTATAATCAATAAAGCATTTTGTATGTTAAGGTTTGTGTTAATGATCAAATTAGAGAGATAGAGTGAGGGGGCGTGTAGATTAAACACTAAACAGAAACGGAGTTGAGAGCAGTGATATAGAGAAAATTTGTTTTTTTTTTTTTTTTGTAAAACAGAGAAAATTTGTTAAAAACAAGAATGTACAATTATTCGAGATGATGAGTTAGTGAGTATTGCCAGTTTGCCACTTAAAAACGAGTATAATATATCAGGAGTCAGACAACAACGTTTATATGCATTAAAAATGGTAACTTCATTAATGCTGTCTTAAAATATCGCTAAAGTGATTCGCAATTGAACAAACAACAAGGCAATAAGGTGATGAAACTGATGATTGATGAATAGCATACCCACTTGCATTGAGATTTATTTTAAAAATTTGTATGTTTTAATTATATTATCACATTTGCATGTTTTCAGGTTTTAGAAAAGGGATTTTGTTATATACAGTTAATGCTATTCAATAAAATTAAAAATAAATCATGATTAATTTCAAAATTAGAGTCTGTTATTCTTATTCTACAAAAATAATAATATTCAATTATTTCGTTAATAATTAATCGATGGTCTGTTTTTCAACATAATTCAAGGAGATTCGAAATTGTAAAAAAAAGGTTAAGTATTTTTGATCATACAAGGATAAAAATTTCGTATACGCAGTGTTTAGAGTCAACGGATCCAAGTCGTTTATACAGATAGAGTTTTTAATTTGGGTTTTTTTTTGTAACTTCTTTTTAATTTGGTTTTGATAAACAAGAAAAAAAGTCTCTAATTTAGTTTAGAAAGTCTTAATATATTCCGCTATTACTAATGATATCACTAATGATAGTTGACGTTAAATTCAGTTGACATCACTAATGATAACTAATCTTTTAACTAGTGGACTGATTATCATCTTATCACGTTTTCCATTCAGGTGGTCACTTACATCGTTATGCTTTATTTCAGGCTAAGGTAGAAAGAAAGGTGTGGCTTCTCGAATGTAAAATATTGGTTATTTTCAGGCTTTTCTCAAAATATCACAAAATTGAAATTATGACGTGATTGTGATTTATATATATGCTATTCGGTCTTGTTTATGTCTTTAACTAGCATTGCTTTTTTTTTTTTTACATAGAATTTATATTACTTTCATGTAAAAGCATTCATTCATTTTGACTTTGTTTGTTATGAGTAAAATGTTTTACTCTCTCTATTTCATTTTAATATATTTTTTTGTTACAAAAATATCATTTTAAAATTTCAACATAACTTTTAATTTAATATTACTTACAAATATATTGATTTTATAAATATTTTTATTGATTTCAAATACTATTAATTGAATATATGTAAATAAATATTTTAATATATTTTAATCATTTTTAATATGTATGAAAATATTAAAATAATATATTTATAAGATAGAGGGATAAATAACACACCAAATAACGAAATTTTATGAGTGTAATTAAACATTTGGAACTCACTAAACGGAAGATTAAAGTTTTGAATAGTAACATGCAAAACAACTGTGGGATATCAGGTACAGTTCAAATTTTAATAAAAACATATAGATATATATATATATATGTTTATGTAGTGATTTTTGTTGCTATTTACAATGGTGCGATGTATAGCGGTTACTATTCAAAGCTTAAATTCTACTTTTTCGATGTCAAAAAAAAAAAAAAAAAAAAAAAAATTCTACTTTTTCCCTATTTTCAATAAATATCAGTTCCAGCTAAATTGTAGTTAATGTTGTCTCACTATACGGATAGAAGTAGAACCAAATAACAAAGCGAGAATAAATTAATAATAGTAAAACATTCAGCTTTGGGAATCATAATAGAAGTTTTTGAACCACAAACTCTCCGTCTGATTTGACTAACCATGGATTAAAAAGAAAGGTTGTATTCCCTGCATTGCATCTCAAATCCGCAGATGTTTTAGAATTTATTTTGTCTTGTTCATAAATACTTTAAGTGCCTCACAAAAATGCTCATGGCAGAAAAACATTAGAAAACACTTTTTGGTAAAAAACATTAGAAAACATATTCTTATGTACTAAATTTATTGGGATATTAGGAGGAATAACTTAAACAAAATTAGTAAACACACAATATTATTAACATTTTCGATAAATTGTCTAAAGACTAACCTTGTATACATACCGGCCACAAAAGTGAGGTGGACAGCGTTATTTAATTTCCCCGCCCGTGTGTGTATAACTGATGAAAGAATATGTGGGGGCTATGTTATTATTAAAGATTGATTGATTGAATTTTTGTGGTGTCCCACTCTAGCTTGGAAACAGCTTTGCGTCCGATATGATGTAAAGCCTCCAAATTATGACGGAAGATAGAATTTTCTTTTGTCATCTCATGGATTTTTATTCACTTAAACTTTGAAGTATACATAGCCGACAATACTGAAATATCATTATAGAATTATATAAGCCGATGAGGTTAACAATACCACTCGAAGCCAAAATTTAAAAACACATCAAGGATTACACAATATAAAAGTAAAAACAAAAGAAATAAATGATCCATGAGATCTTCTGGAACACACAATCGACCAGTAAGCAAGTGAAGCAAGACGATAATCAAAACTAGAATAAACAAAAAGACGTTGAAGATCAAATTATTTGAGGTTACATAAAAGCTTCCAAAAAAGTTCCATCAGGGAACCACGAGTAATCGATACTCAATAACAAGCTTCAACCGATGGAAGCACGAGATAACGGAACTCCATAGACCAAACGCGATTGAACTAAAACTTCACAATCTCTTACCAAAAGATCCTAAGAAACCTGTCGGTTTATAACCAAGAGACAGAAACCACTTCGCTTCATCGTAACTTCACACTGACCATTTGACATCGAAAGCACATGTCTAACGCGAAACATTATCGAAATACATAGTGACATACATTCGCACGAATATGTGTACTAGTGGGATATATCATAAATATTTCAATCTTACTTCTGGTTCTATGTGTGGTCTATGTATTGGATCTGAACAGAACACAAACCGCATTCAGAGAGGATAACGGTTGCAAAATGTTCAAGACTGGACACGGATGAAAAAAATGAAACAAAATGTACAATAATTATTTTTCTTATTCAAGTTAATGGGTAATGATTTGTGTACAAGAATCATTATAATTTTTCTGTAATGACATACTTTAAAATATAAAAATCTAAAAGGAAAATTTATGTAAACTAATAATACGATAAATTAATAAATATTTTTAACAAATAAATTAACCACAATCTTAATCTGACCACCAACCACTTTAGCCTCTTCTACTACCAGTGTCGTTGAAATTGAAGAGACTATACACCTAATCAAAATTTCTTTTGAAGTCGAACAAACAACTACGACAATAGCCATAACCAATATATAGCTCCACTCTTCTGTCGTTAATTTCTACAATTGCGATCACTTTTATTTTTCTTTGATCAACTTTCTCAACTGATATACAACTAAAATTTTATTCATGCAATGAATTTTTTGGTATTTTAATTAAATTCATTTTGAAAGTAAAAGCATGCTTGAACTTGTATTTTAATAGAAAAGAGAACAAACGATACGTCTATAAGTGGCCTTTGAGTTTAATTTTTTTGTTTGCCCTTATAATATCTTTGTTTAAGTTGTGAAAGTATCATCAGATTTCAAAAAGAAAAAGAAAAAAATTATTAGGCCGATTTTCTATAGATGGGTCCTGTAAAATCTATTTTTAAAAGGTCGTATGGCTATGTCTAGGTCTATATATAAAGCCTCCTTACTCTCAAAACTTAAACACATGTAAAATCATTTTCTATATTTCACAATTTTCTCTCACATACTCTCTCTTTCAAGGCTGATCTTTCTAAGTATAAAATTTAAACTGAGGGGGTCTTACAAAAGGACAAACCAATAAAACATTTTATTTTATTTTCGCCCACAAAAAAAAAAGGGGTTTTTGCCAAAACTAACCTACAACTTGGTTTTGACCCCAATACTAGACCCAAACTTCAATCAAATGCAAATCTAACCTAAAAGTGGTATGAAATTACAATATAGTCCTTTGTGACCAAACAAAAAAACAGAAGATATTTTTACGAATTTAGCCCCTGTAAGTTGTCTGAGTCAGATTGAGCTAGTTTTCAGTCG